>SKCR01019518.1:0-154061 GCA_019454045.1 Zanthoxylum bungeanum | reverse complement strand
ATTCCATTCAAATGATGTCTACGAATCTAGTTTATTAGGTAAAGTACCTAAACACGTTTTACTTGGTAAAAGTGTAAGTGCCATCGATTTGTTAGCCCTTGTTCATAGTGACGTAAGTGGGTCTAGCAAGGCTAGAGGTGGATATGAATATTTCGTGACCTTTACGGATGTGGCATCGTGTTATGGTTATGTGTTTCTTTTGAAACATAAATCGGAAACTTTTAGAGCTTCGACACGAAATGGACAAACAAATTGACTAAAGTATTTATACCATCACGGTTAGACCATGATGAAAATTACTTAAGCAAAAAGTTTCTCCAATAATTGAAAGGGTATAAGTATCTTTCAATGATGACTACTCCTGGAACACATCAATTTGACGATGTGTCCGAACGGAGAAACCAAATTTTGTTAGACACGATAGGTTAATCATGAGTCACTCTGAGCTACCATTTTCCTTCAAATGGATAAGCATTAGCAGTGCAATACTTATTTTGAATAAGGTTCCATGAAAATGTTTTGATTGACAGATTTCATATTAGATATGAACAGGAAAGAAACAAGGTTTTCTCATTCTTGATGATTTGGGAATGCTGGGCATACGTTTGGATGATACCAAACTAGAACCCAAATTGGATAAGTGCCAATTGTAGGTTATCTTAGGGAACCAAAAGTATAGTACTTATACAACTCACTTGAGAACAATGTAATTGTTGTTCACCATGCGATTTTCCTAAGAGGAATACCGATATGTAGTAGTAAGTGGGAGGATAGTAAAACTCGATGAAAATCGAAGTAATACTATTCAAGGCACTAAGTCCGAAATGGAACACAAACAGTTCATCAAGGATGAAACTGTACCAGTAATCTTCGAATACACAAGAACCGCGTAAGTCGAAGAGAGTCAGAAAACAACCTGGGTATGGGTTTCTGATCTCACCTCATAAAGATGTCAATCTTATTGAGGAATGTGAACTGACTACGTATGAGAAAGTGATACAAGGTATCGACTCCCTATCATGGTAAAGTGCCATGAGTCCGAAATGGATTCCATGTATATCAACTATGTTTGGACACTAGTTGTTGTACCGTAAGATATTGTGTCTATTGGTACTCATAAGTCTTCACGGAAGACATACAATGGATGGCAACATACCAACGTACTAAGCTAGGCTTGTAGTGAAAAGGTATCGTTATCAACATTGTGTTGATTACAATGAGATCTTTTACCTGTTGCCACGTTAAATCCATGGGGATAATGCTTACTGATGCTGCATGTTTCAATTATGAAATATGGCAGCTGAACGGGAAAATTGCTTTCCTAAAAAGGAAACCTTTTGGAGGATGTTGTACATCCTGACGGTTTTGTCGTATCAAAACTAGCAAACAAAGTTTGCAAGTTATTCGATCCATGTTTGGATTGAAGCAAGCATTAGGTTCTTGGAATTATCGTTTTGATGTAATCATAATGGTTTATGATTTAATTCAAAAACAAGAAATGATTCTTGTGTATATGGAGGTTAGTGGGAGCGCACTAAAAGTGACTGTCCTAAATAATAATAATATGTCATTTCTTGGAAATGATATTCCCATATTACAATCGGTGAAAGTTTGGCTTTCATGAAAATTCTCCGTAGAATTTCTTGGGAGAAACAACTTTTATTCTAGGAATAAAGATACTGTGATAGATTTAAAGTTGTTAACACTCTCTGAGAAATCGTACATTGAAAAATGTATGTTACCTGGTGTCTCATACGCTTTGAGCATATAGAGTCACAAACAGATCAATCCAAGTGATAGTCACTGGATTGATATTAAGAACATCCGTTAGTATCTTAGAGAACTAAGGAAGATGTCTTAAACTATGGAGAAAAATAACTTGAAGAGATTGGGATCACTGCTGCAAGTTTCCTAATCGATAAAAAAAATAACGGTACTATACAGTTTGAATAAGGGAACAGTGAGCTGGAAATCTTCCAAGCAAGATACTATTACCGAATAAATAACAAATGCGGGTTATTGCTGCGGCTGAGGCAGCAATAGAAGCCATTTGGGTCGATAATATATCTAATTAGATTATATATAGTTCTGTTAGCGGCTGAGCTAGGTGTCAACACAGGCTAAAGAATTAATGGTCTCATCAACGATCCAGATATATACTTCAACTAATCATTTGATTCGTTCGGATCATACATCGTGGTGATGTGATGATCAAATAAATTGCATCAGACGATAATAATGAAAATCCGCTGACGAAAGCCTTTCCTCAGCAGTTTGAGCAAACCATACGTAGTTCGGGTGTATGACACTCAAGTGACTGGCAATAGGCCAAATGGGAGATTATTGGACAATTATGACCCATAGCGTCACTATTTGTACAGATCATGGTGTTGTTGTACAAATTAACTATGTGTAAATGAGATTGCACTCTTATCATTTGTGATTAGATCACCTAGATATATAAATGATAGGAGGTCCTTATGATTAGTTAATGGATTGAGATGATATAAGACAGTATCAGTCCTCGAATGATTAATCATTAAATATCCTTAGTCGTAGTATTATCGAGACTGGACATCGATAATGCGGAATAGACTAGTATTGCACTTGTGCGAGTTGTGAGGGCACAATAGTATATTTCTCATATATATGGGTATTGGATACTCATGCAAGTGTAATAAGAGGTTGTGTTTACCGATGGTACGGAAACAGCTTCGCTCTGGATAGACCCCTCGGAATTTCATTGGTAGTATGACTATGTATCTATGGAAGTCCCGAAATCAGGGTAGGTGTATTTGGTCGTAACCTGAGACTTGCACCGCTAATACTTGCGACAATAATATGCTTTGGTTTTGGTCGTCCAGGGCTTTAACAGGCTCTGTGTATGCCTCTGCTGGGTATATTGAGAATCGTAGTGTATTGGGTGTGATGTCAAGACGGTAGTATCACTCCAGTCATAGTGGAGATGATGTCACGTAGGATACGGTACTGGTGTTCTTAAGTACTGCAGTCATCGGGATGATATGACTAGGTCATGTTCATCCGATTATAGAGACTAGTTACCAGACATCCGACATGTGCTTCGTACGGGGCAGACACAATTCCAACTCCAGGCCTAGTATGTGACACCAGTTACTGGATCGCAATACGCAATACTACGTATACTACGCGCCTGACATAGATTATATATTCCAGTAAGAATATTTCTGGAGAATTGGGTAGGCACCGGTGCTTTGCTAGAAGCTAACCATGTCTTGTAAATCGGTAAAACACGTGGTACGAGGTACGCAAGTATTCGGACAATCCGATAACTGTATTTACTGCCAACATATCCAGGGATCTCTTGGGTCGCTTCCCAAAGATTCACCGATGACAGTTGATTTAATTAGAATTAATCTGGGATTAATTAAGAGAGAGAATTAATCTGGGATTAATTAAGAGAGAGAAAATTAATCTGGGATTATTTGAGGTATTGTTTAATCTGGGATTAAATGTCTTCGGAAGAGAGAGAACGCGATTAATTTGGAATTAATCGGTAGAATAAATTTAATAGTTAAATTTGATTTTTCTATTTAATTTATTCGCTTGGGCTAAAATTAATATATCGGATATATTAATATGAATTGGATTTCATTACGAAATTAAAGTCGGACTTTAATACGAACGAACGAATTAATTTAGAATTAATTCGTAAACGACGTTCGTAATATATTTCGAGACATCGTTATTTAATTAAATTAGATTTAATTATTAGTGGCGAAAGTTCGTTTAATCGGATTAAACGGAACCGAGCCACGACAAATGTTCGTAGAGACATTTGAATTTTGAATTCAAATGTGGGGCCCACTTTAATGTGGTAGTTGGGAGGGTAGTTGGCATTTAAGCCAATACCACTTGCCTTTTTATCTACATGGTTTGGTTTTTAGAAAACTAAGACCCAACTACCTAGTTTGGGTAAAAATGGTAAAACCTTTTACCAAAACCTAATTCTCTCTACACATCCAACACTTGTAACACTTGACATACTTGGAACAAGTTGGAAACCCTAAAATCCTCCAATATGGGCGTGAGCTTCTTTCTTTCTTCTCTTTGATTTTGTGGCAAAATCAACAAAGCTAGCACTTGGAGAAATCAATTAAGGTGATAGGGAAACCACTTCAAGAGTTTGAATCATCAACAAAGCTTGGATCTTGGAGATCTTCCTCCCAAAATTTTAAAGGTCAAATCCGTTCATTGTAAGTATTCCACAACTTATTTTTGAATTAATGAACACCTTTCATGCTTATTAGATCCTTGGCATGTTCTAGGAACACTAACAGTTTATCCACTGATCCTCCATGGTCTGGTGGCTGAAATTTGGTACTGCACATAAGGAAAGATTCGCTCAATGTTCTTTTTAATCTCACAGGTATCATCTTTAATTGAGCATTAACTCTCATTTTCCTCCTTTTTTGGTTCTTTGGGACCAGTTTCAGTTCAGGAGAATTTGATTCAGGTTGTAAAGAAGCTGTTTCTGACAGGACGCTTCGAGCATGTATGTACCTTGATACTCATCATCATCCCGTGGTTGTGTTTCAACATGAAAAATGTTCACTTCTAGTGTCATATTTCCAAATGATAGCTTCATTAGACCGTTCCTGCAAATGATAAGAGCATTAGCTGTGGCAAGAAAAGGTCTACCTAAGATAAGTGAAATTTTGGACTCAGCGTTAACCACAGACTGGGTGTCTAAAATAAGAAAATCAATGGGGTAGTAGAATTTATCGATTTGAACTAAGACATCCTCGACTACTCCCCGTGGTGTTCTAATGGATCGTTCAGCTAACTGTAAAGCTACTGATGTAGGTTTAATCTCGCCAAGCCCTAACTGCACATAAATCGAATATGGCATGAGATTAACACTAGCACCTAAATCTAATAATGCTTGACTAAACTCATGGGTGCCAATGTGGCAGGTTATTGTAGGACATCCCGGATCTTTATACTTTAGCGGAGTCCTCTGTTCAATTACTGCACTTGCATGCTCTGTCAAGAATGCAGTCTTTTTCACATTATGTTTTCTCTTAATGGTGCACAGATCCTTCAAAATCTTCGCATAAGTAGGAATTTATTTTATCACATGTAGCAGCGTAAGGTTGATCTTTACTTGCTTAAGATGTTCTAGGATCTCACCATTTGGGTCTGGAGCTCTCACAGTTGGTCTAAGTGCTTGTGGGAAAGGTACTCTTGGTTGGAAAGGTGGCACTGGTTCTTCCGGAGGGGTACCATTACCACTATCTTTGGGGTCACCTATGGTTTTGGACGTGTCCTGTGAGCCTACCTTCGTACCACTCCTAGTGAATATGGCATTAACACCCTTTATATTGGCTACTTCGTGATCAGCATGTGCCATGTTTTGGCCTTGTGGTTTATGTTGAGTTTGAGATGTGAATTTTCCTTGTTCGTGCTCACTCAGGACATTAGTTAGCTTAGAGATCTGACTCTTAATCTCCCTATTATCTTCAGCTACTTGAGCTATCATGACTCAAACCTTTGATTTGTTTTATTCTAGGCTTCCATAATCACCCTCTGGGCTTCCACGAATGCTTGCACTGTATCCTCTAAAGAATTTCTGGGAACCGTAGGTGTTTATACTGAGGGGCACTATAACCTCTAGGTGGTGGTGTTTGACTCGGCTGATGAGACTCTCATGTTTCCAATTAGGTTGGGATGGTTCCTCCAACTAGGATTATAGGTGTCTGAGTAAGGTGTGTAAGGATTCTGGTACGTCCCTGATGCATGGCATTGTTCGTCATATGTCCCTCTCATCTCACCATATACCGGACACTCTTGGGATTCTAGTTGGGCTACTGAATGCATTGTCTTACTGTCTTTGGCTATTAAGGCTCCTATCTGTCTAGTTAACAGCTCAACTTGTGTCTTAAGGCTATCCTCTTCCCTAAAGTGTTGTAGGCTTCTGCTAGAAGAAATGTGTGTCCTATCAGTGTTATCTACGCAGGGTCCTTTTAGATAAATTCACCATTGCACATTGTCTCAACGAATTGGCGCTCCCTAGGGGTCAGTCCATCATAAAAATAACTTACTAAATGCTAACTCTCATATCCATGGTGGAGACAACTAGCTAACAACTCTTTATACCGCTCCCACGTTTGATAAAGGGTCTCACTGTCTCTCTGGGAGAAGGTGAATATTTTTCTTTTCAGGGCATCCGTCTTATTGTGTGGGAAGTATTTGTCGAAGAAAGCCTGGGTCATCTCGCCACACGATCCTATTGACCTGGGTCTTAAAGAATATAACCAGTTCTTAGCTCTATCCTTAAGGGCAAAGGGAAAGAACTTAAGTCTAATTGTATCAGTGGTTCCAAACCGATCATGGAAGGTTGCTACTACCTCTTCAAATTCCCTAATGTGCATGTAAGGGTTCTCGCTCTCTAAACCGTAAAAAGTTAGAAGATACTGTATCATTCTAGGCCTAAAGTCTATGTGTGGTGTATTAGGGGGAACATGATGCACGAAGGTGTAGCTGTGCGAGTTGGGTGGCGGTACTCTTCAAGAGTCCTCCTAGGTGGTCTCTCGTATTCACTCATGTTATGTGCGCTAGACGCGATGGTGTAGAAAAAAGATTTTCAAATATGTTCTCAGAATCTGAGCTTTCTTCTTCAGTTCTAAAAAATCTACCAAATATATCCATACGTCTAGACATGTAATTGAAACTCAATTAATACGGAAAACAGGGAAAAAAAATTATATAAATAAATAAAAGGAATAAACTAAAAATTAAGATTTAACTAAAACTAAAACAAAAATAAAATTGCTAAAATAAATACTAAAATAAAAAGACTAGAAAAAAAAAAAAGAACTAATTAAAAATAAAATACTAATAATTAAAAAATGGAACGAAGTTACCGCTTCGTTGTTGACTAAGCAAACCTAGTCCTTTTGCTTGTAAGCCGTCTCCCCGGCAACGACGCCAAATTTTGATTACGCTCAAAAATAACTTGCGGTTATCGCAGTGTAGCTGGGGTTTCGATTCCTCAGAGAGATGGTTACAGGAACTAATTTACCCAAGCAACAACGTTTAGCAATAACTTTATTAAAGAAAATATTAAATTTGTAATTTAAACTAAAAATTATGAAAAGTTGCAGGATTTTATCAGTATATATAAACAGCAAAGCATCAGGAATTCCTCTTGTATCAACCTTCTGTATTCAGTTATTGATTCTTTTCATTACACAATTGAAGGTTTCACATCCCAAACCAACAATTGGAAGATATTCAATTCTACTCATATTAAATTTTAGGGTAATTAATGATTATTTTTTCTATGTTAACAGCACACAAAAGTTGTCATTACGAGCTATCTAACGTCGACAATATACCCTCAGGCAATACTGCAGCAGAAGACCAACACATAAAATAACTTTACCAGTCACAATTATTTCACAAATCACACATAGAAGAAGCATGACTGAATCTATATGGGATTTGACAAAACAAAATTATGGGCTAATAAATCGAAAGATAATAGAAAATAACAACCATCAATTATGTTAAACGTTAAAAGGTTCTTCAGAAATCAACAAAATAAATATAGAAATTAAAATACAAGAGTTCATCCTTAGCTTTACCTAGGAGATTAGTTCTCCATGGAAGAAAGAGATGCAGCCTGAATAGATCGGAGGACGTCATGATTTCCTTGAAGTTCTTCATTCTCCTCTCTTGATTTGTATTTGTGGCTCTCTTGTGTGTTTCTCCTCTATTTCTCTCTAATTTTCTCCTTCTCTAGGGTTTAGGATGAAGTTGGATTTATATAGAAAAGTCCTGAAACCCTAAATTGCATTAAAAGCACACAGCACAAAATCCTGAAATCACAGTTTCACGTCGCGACGTGCGCCGCGCGTCTCAACACGCCAAAAGCTATAAAGGATGTGACAATTGACTAGATCTCCTCGAGTAGATGCAAATCGATATATTATGGGTCTCGTAAATCTTTCTAAATCAAAAGTTATAGCCTTTTTAAATTCAGTGCGCGGCTGATGCTCCTGTGTGCGTCCGATACGTCTGTTAGGCTCTGAAACATGTTCGATTGCTCCATTCTCCTTGATCCATCGCTTCCTATTAACAAAGTAAAAAATGACTTTAATTAAGATTAAATCATACGATAATAAAGCTGAGTTAGCAGCGTTCTAAGTACACTTTCGTGCACTTATCATCTGGCAACCAGTCTATATAATCGGATAACTATGACCTAGTCATATTATCCCGATGACTACAGTACTTAAGAGTACTAGTTCCGTATCATATGTGATCATCATCTCCACTATAACTGAAGTGATACTTCTATCTTGACATCACACCCAATACACTACGATTCTCAATATACCCAGAAGAGGCATACACAGAACCGGTTAAAGCCCTGGACGACCAAAACCAAAGTATATTGATTGTCGCAAGTATTAGCGGTGCAAGTCTCAAGTTAAGACCAAATACACCTACCTGATGATTCGGACTTCCATAGTCACATAGTTATACTACCAATGGAATTCCGAAGGGGTCTATCCAGAGCGAAGCTGTTTTCCGTACCATCGGTAAAACACAACCTCCTATTACACTTGCATGAGTATCCAATACCCAAATATATGAGAACTATGCTGTTTTGATCCCATAACACGCACAAGTGTAATACTAGTCTATTCCGTATTATCGATGTCCAATCTCGATAATACTACGACTAGAGATATTTAATGATTAAACTTTCGTGGATGATACTGTCTCATATCATCTCAATCCGGAACTAATCATATGAACCTTCTATCATTTATACATCTTGGTGATCTAATCACAAATGATAAAAGAGAAATTTCCTTTGTCACATAGTAAATTTGTACAACAACACCGTGTTCTGTACAAATAGTGACGCTTTGGGTCATAATTATCCAACAATCTCCCACTTGGCCTATAGCCAGTCACTCAGGTGCCTTACACCTGAACTATGTGCGGGTGGCTCAAATTTCTGCTGGGAAACAGCTTTCATCTGCGGATTTAAAAGGTTATCATCTGATGCGATTTATTCGATCATCACATCGCCCCAATGTATGATCGACAAATCAGATGAAAACAGTTTAAAGTATATATCTGGATTGCTGATGAGACCGTTAATCCTTTAGCCCTGTGCTGTATCCTAGCTTAGCTGCTAACAGAATTATATCTAATCTAATTAGAATTATTTAGATCTAAGATGCTACTATTGCTGCGACAATCGCAGCAAAGTTCCGCTTTTGTTGTTTATACGGTAACAGTATCTTGCATGGAAGATTTCCATCTCATTGTTCCGTTATTCATACTTTATAATACCTTTATTACGACTTACAGTCATTATTATCGGTTTGGAAACTTACAGTAGTGATCCCAGTCACTTTAAGTTCTCCTTCTCCATAGTATAAGACAACATCCTAAGTTCATATAAGATACTAAAGGATGTTCTTAACATCAATCCAATGACTATCACATGGATTGGCCTGATTGTGACTCCATATGCTCAAAGCGTACGAGATACCAGGTCACGTACATTTTTCAATGTACGAATACTCGGAGAGTTTTTCATGAAAGCCAAGCTTTCACCGATTGTTTTATGGGAATATCATTTCCAAGAAATGACATATCATCATTATTAGGACATTCACTGTCAGTGCGCTCCCACTAACCCTCTTATATACACAAGAATTATTTATGTTTTGAATTAAATCATACACCTTTATGATTGCATCAAAACGATAGTTCCAAGAACCTAATGCTTGCTTCAATCCATACATGGATCGAATAACCTAAAAACCTTGTTTCCTAGTTTTGGTATGACAAAACCGTCAGGATGTTGTAAACATCCTCCAAAAGGTTTCCGTTTAAGGAAAGCGATTTTGACGTTCAGCTGCCACATTTCATAAATGAAACATACAGCATCAGCAAGCATTATCCAAATGGATTTTTCGTGGCAACAGGTAAAAGGTTTCGACATAATCGACACAATATTGATAACGATACATTTTCGTTATAAGCCTAGCTTAGTATGTGGTATGTTGCCATCCATATATGTCTTCCTTGAAGACTATTATAGTACCAGCAGACACAATGTCTTACGGTACAACAACCAGTCTTCAATACTTGGTTGGTATACATGGAATCCACTTCGGATATTATGGCACTTTGCCATAATAGGGAGTCGATACCTTGTATCACTACCTCAAACGTAGTCAGTTCGTCTTCCTCAATAAGATTGACATCTTTATGAGGTGAGATCAGAAACCCATACCCCAGGTTGTTTTCTGACTCTCTTCGACCAACGCGGTTCTTGTGTATTCGAAGATTATGGTACAGTTTCATCCTTGATGAACTGTTTGTGTTTCATTAAGGAATCGGTGCCCTGAACAGTATTCTCCGATTTTCATCGAGTTTTACTATCCTCCCACTTACCACTGCATATCAGTATTCCTCTTAGGAAACCCGCATGGTGAGCAACAATTACATTGTTCTCAAGTGAGTTGTATAAGTACTATACTTTGGTTTCCCTAGGATCACCCACAATTAGGCACTTATCCAAATGAGTTCTAGTTTGGTATCATCCAAACGTATGCCCAGCATTCCCAAATCTTCATGAATGAGAAAATCCGGTTTCTTTCCTTTTCATATCAAATATGAATTATGTCTAACAGATTTTCATGGAACCTTATTCAAAATAAGTATTGCACTATTAAATGCTTATCCCTTTGAAGGAAAATGGTAGCTCAGAGCGACTCATGATTAACCTTATCATGTCTAATAAAATTCGGTCTCTCCGTTCGGACACACCGTCAAATTGACGTGTTCCAGGAGGAGCCCTCATTGAAAGAATACTATAATCTTTCAAGTATTTGAGAAACTTACTACTTAAGTATTTTCCATCTCGGTCTTACCGTGACGGTATTAATACTTTAGCCGATCTATTTGTCTACTTCGTGTCGAAACTGTAAAAGTTTCCGATTTGTGTTTCAAAAGAAACACATAACCATAACGCGATGCCACATCCGTAAAGGTCACGAAACATTCATATCCACATCTAGCTTAGCTAGACATGGGCCCACTTACGTCACTATGAACGAGGGCTAACAGATCCATGGCACTTACACTTTTACCAAGTAAAAGGTATTTTAGGCATTTTGCCCAATAAACTAGATTCGTAGACATTATTTGAATGGAATCAAATTTGTCCTAGTACCCACTATTCGAAAGTGTGGATATACGAGTCTTGTTTAATGTGTCACAGATAACACTGCCACACATAAGTCCTATCTGATCAAATAAGTATGAGCTACTTATTTGTCATGTCATACGTTTGAGATTTATTTATATTCAAATATAACTACTGTTATTCATATCTAATGTGTTTATCTCAATATCATCTTTATAAAATAAAACACTTTAGTGTTCTAGAATTTAAAGGTATACTCGCAACGAGTTATACTCGATATAGAGATAATATTTCTAGTCAAACTAGTTACATTATAACAGTTTCCTAATTTAAGTACACACCCAAGGGTAGTTCCTAAACTTAGGTATCTACGGTTAAAACAGTGACTTTCGTCCCGTTTCCGATTTGCAGATAAATCTCATCTGAAGTTAGTATCCTGCTCATAGTAGATTCTGCACATCAGTACATATTTATGTACCACATTTAGTATCTAAAATCCAATTTTAATACTAGTAGTGAACACTTTTTATGACAAATATTCTTGAAGTCGGAGCCTTTCCCGTCTTCACTTCCTTCATGTCTGCCTTGTCCATATGGCAGTCACACTTCAGTGACCCCGTTTGCCACAGTTTAGGCAGACATCTTGGGATATTTCCTTTGTCTTCTTAGAAGACTATAATGATTTTGCCTTCGCCCTTTTTCACATCCCAGAATTGGCCAAGCCTTGGCCTTCTAGAATATCGAAGTAAGATACGCATTGCGCTTCTTGCCCTTTTGCAAACTTTTTCTTTGGCTCATTGAGCATAGCCATTAACTCTCCAAGAGTTAACAATTGCAATTAACACTTCTAAGATCTTATTATAGATCTATGAAGATCCTTCAATTTCAACATCATGGTTTAAAGATCTAATCCTTAGTTATGACGATCAAATTAAGGAGTCATTATAACAAGCATAAAGGATTAAGCACAAAGTTATCATCACATGAATCTTCCAAAGATCATGCTCTACTATTTGCTTAACTCCGGAATTAGGCCCAAGATGTTATTTTATCAAATAAAGTAACTTCTTAGTTTTTAGGACTATCCTGAAATTTTATTCCCATTTGAAAATTAAAGTCGTTTAAATACAATTTCCCTAGGATTATGTTTTAAACATTAATCTTTCAATTTATCTTGATTCTAATAGTCCAACTATTTAATCAATGATTTCAGGTACTCTTGTATATAATGATTACTATAGTCGAACTATATAATCAACCATACTCTTATTTAGTTAAATTCAATTATATTGATTACTCTAATCCAATTATAAAATCAAATATTTATTAAATTTGTTTGAATACAGTCTAACTGTTTAATTAAAACAACATTAAATATTAGTCCAACTAATATATTATTTATTTGACGAAAAATGAAATTTACGCGTATGGCAAGTATCTAAACGAAATTGCAAATCTAATACTTGCCCCCCACTATTTTTCGGCGAGCCTCTAACCCTCTGTTGAGTATTCAGGAACCTAGTTTCCTAGTGGGTTAGGATCCCGTTAAATAACACACAATCTTGACTTTGGCCAACAAATTGTATGATACTTAACTAGGTAGATCTCTAAAATCAATTGGATCCAATCCAATTCCTAGATCCAGTAGGTGGACATCCAAGTCCGAAACATATATCTTATATGTGCCAATATATCCAATATATTCCCAAACCTTTTTCCTTTGAATCAATTAAGCATTGGCTTTGGCACAACAAACTTAATGATCACAGTTAAGCGGAACCCATTGACCTTGGAAAGCTTCGTAATCAATGTCGATGGACAAGAAGTGATCTTGACTTTGGCCACAAATCACAACTTGGACAAGACACTAATATGGAACAAAGCTTTCATGATTCAAACACATCCTCGACGGACAAAGGTCTTGACTTTGGCCAACAAACCAATGCCAATCTTGGATCTTGAGTAAGAATCACTCAATGGAAGGAAAAATGCTTAATATTGTTTGAGGGTTTTTCGTGTGCAAATTGGCAACCAATTTATTATCTTTGTTAAGGTCTCATCATCATGCACCCTGAAATATGCATTCTAAACACATAATAAGGTGCATAATTAAAATAGTAATGATATGCGAATGGATACTTAAACATATTGTTCCTAGAACAAATCTCTCCATTTCCTCTCTCCCGCTAGCACAAGTATTACTTCTACCCGATTACATAACACTTCTAAAGAAACCTCATTTACATTGAGGGGAATAGGTGAGAAGAGAAATACATAGAGTAAGAAGGTAATAGGCTGGACACGCATGTCCAATTTAATAAATTCCAAATTTATTATAATAATTTCTAAAATTGCCCCACCCATCTAATATTCATCTGATATACATTATTCATGCATCGCAACCATGTATTCACACAAGCATGTTATCAATCAATCTAATCCAATTAATTAATCTGAATATTAATGACCATCCAATATTCAAACAACGATTTGATTTTGTGCGAGTCAAACTCGTATTGCAAATAAGTACTCAAAGTACGAATTCTTGAATTAAATTAAACTACAGCATTAAATCCAATTTAATATGTATTTAATACTAATTCACTTATTTAATTCCAAATTAAATTTTACACTTTATTAAGAAACCTTTGCGACTTAGATTCCAAATCTAATCGTTACGGGTCTTAAAGCCCGATTAATATCCAATGTTAATTTAATTAAAGTCCAATGGGCTTTTAATTGATTTCTAAAAGCATGGAATTTTGGTCAACTTGAGTCAAACCCAAAGACTAAAGCCCATTAAAGGAATCACCCTTATATGCATTGAAACCAATTTAGGCCCATTAGGCCCAATTAAATTATTAAAGGTCCATTTGTCGCATTTGGACTTTATAGAAATGGTTTTGGGCCCAATTAGATCCAACCAATTTGCCTAAATCAATCTTGGTACAACCAAGCCCATTTAAGCCCAATAACAACTTTTCAAGCCCAATTCCAAATTTGGCCTCAGATAATTAATTCCAAAATTCCAATTTCACAATTTAATTACTCAAAGTGTAATCCATAATTAATCTACCAAATCAATATTTCCAAAATACTAATTAGCCTAATTAATTATGCTCATTAACATTAAAACATGTCCAACACATTTTAACAAAATTCAAACCCATTTTCATGCTTTAAAGTCTCGGCATTTAGGGTTTTTACAAATCGATTCGGTTTTAATCCAGTTAAATCCACAATCAACATTACCCAACATGATTCTAAATCATCCAATGATTAAAATAAAAAATTCCAAGACATTAGGGTTCATCCAAGATTCGGCCAAGCCAACTATTTTGGGCAAAATTGTTCAAAACAACTTTTCATGAAATTGATCCAATCAAACTTCAATACGACATCATTTAAGCATACTTAATCAAACAATTTAACCAAATCATGCTCAAAATCAATTTACCCAATTTTAACCCTAATTCAAGTTTCATGCTTTAACTCGCTCTGATACCATTGTTGGGTTTCTATTAAGTCCCGAGGATCGAATAAAGCGATGAAACCAAGTGCGAATGCATCAAAGAAGTTGCGGAATACTCACAATGATTGGTTGAGCGATGCAACAAACAACAAAACTTCAAGCTTTTCTCCTCCAAGGCTCGGCAGTGGGCTGTTTTGAAGTTCCAAAAATTCGACCATCTTGGTCCTCCAAGCTCCAAGCTTTTGTGTTGTGATTCCAAGCTCACAAGTGCAGTTCTCTATCACCTTCGCAAGACCCCGAATGTGTGCTAGCACTTGGTGATTTTTGCCACAAAACACCTTATTTATTCTGTTCATGTCTCGGCAGTGGGCAGTTTTTGAAGAAGAAAATTCAGCCCCTTAGGCGTGAATGGGAGAGAAGAAGAAGTGTGAGAGAGTTGTAATGGTTGTTACGAAAAAAATGGTAATAGATATTCTCAAATCAAATACCAAAATTTTTACTTTCCAAAGTCAAACCATTAATGTCTTCAACCACCAACATCAATCAATCAATCAAGTGACAAGTTGTCAAGTCACTCAAAGTGACTAGACATCACATCACTCAAAGTGACAAGTGATTTGACGTTTGATGTGACTAGCGATTTGACGCTTGATGTGACTTACGGGCCGCACTTGAATTCAAAATTCGAGTGCGCTCGCAAACACTCCCGGGCTCGGGTTCGCTAATTCCAAATTAACGAATTTTCCGTTGTGTTGTAATTAAATCTAATTTAATTAAATAACCATGCCTAGCATAATTACTATTCACGTCGCTAACAAATTAACTCTAATTTAATTTGTTCGCCCGAATTAAAATCTAATTTCAATTCCGTGTCGAAATCCAATTTCGTTTAATATATCGAATATATTAATTTATCGATTAATTCCAAATTAATCGTTCTCTCTCTTTAAATAATATTTTATCCTAGATAAAATATCTCCGTAATTAATCCCAGATTAATTTTCTCTCTCATCAAATTAATCCCAGATTAATTAAGTGCGAGTCATACGTCATCGGTGAATCTTCGGGAAGCGACCCATGAGATCCCCGGATATGTTGGCAGTAAATACGGTTATCGGACTATCCGAATACGTATATACCTAGTACTATATTTTTACCGATTTACAAGACAAGGTTGGCTTCTAGCAAAGCGCCATGCCTACACAATTCTCCATAAACATGCTTACAGGAATAATCTGGGATTAATTACGGCAAGAATTAATCTGGGATTAATTACAGCAAGAATTAATCTAGGATTAATTAACAGATAAAGAATTAATCTGTGATTAATTGCGTTGAGAATTTATCTGGGATTAAATTCATCGAGAATAGAGAACGCGATTAATTTGGAATTAATCTGCAAAATAATTTAATAGTTAAATTAGATTTTTCTATTTAATTTATTTATTTGGGCTAAAATAATATATCGGATATATTAATTGAAATTAGATTTCACGCGGAATTAAAATTGGATTTTAATTCAAGCGAATGAATTAATTTATAATTAATTCGCGAGCGACTTCCGTAATAATTTTGCAAGACATTATTATTTAATTAAATTGGATTTAATTACCTCGTAACAAAAAATTCGTTTAATCGGATTAATCGAACTCGAGCCCGTAGTGTGTTGAGCAAACCCACTTGATTTTTGAATTTAAAGTGGGGCCCACCAACTTACATCAAATGTCTTCACAAGATTGATGGTGGTAGTTGAAAGCATTTAATGAATCTTACACAACACACTTTTGACTTTTGCGTTTTTGAAAAGTATATACAATTTTTTGGAAAAAGAAATTGGAAGTTGTTTTTGAAAAACAAAACATAAAACTCTTCTCTCTTTTTTCTCTACCATGGTCGAACACTTTGCTTCATTGGAGGGTAAATTTTTGTTTCAATTTTTATTCTTGCTAGCACATAAGGAGTGAATCAAGGTGATATGGGAACTCACCCAAGTGTTGGAAACACTCAAGAAAGCTTGGAGCCTCCACCTACATCCATGGAAAGTCTTGAACTTCATCCGATCAAAGTGAGTATTTCTGCAACTTTCTTTGATTAATTCACACACGAATCACTCTTAGACGATCTTGGCATGTTCTAAGAACACTTACAGCCCCAACTATCCTGTCTGAGACCGGTATGCCGGTCTCCAGACACCGGTATGCCAGTCTCTAACGGATATGTTACCATTTGAGAATCCAACCGTCTGACCGGTATAGTCACTGGTATGAGAACCGGTTTGGTCCGTGTCGGTTCTAGTGAGTATGCAACATATAGGGTTAACCGGTATGATCATCGGTATGAAGACTGATTTAGGTTATGTCAGTTCCAATAAGGAACTAGCCGTTAGGCTCACCGGTATGAGACTGGTATGGAAACCGGTTTGGTATGTGCCGGTTCCATTAGCTATGCAATCTCTAGGTTCACCAATATGATGGCCAGTTTTGTCTATGCCAGTTTCAGTGAGTGTGCAAAACAGAGTATCTCACTGAAAATTGGCATGTCTATATCTGATATGATTTTTTATATATACTACATGTACCCCAACAATAGGTCGTGTACTCCAAATATTTTGGTATCGACTAAATGTCTCATCGTCGGGGAAGTAATAAGGAATAAAACCAACCATAACTTGCGAAAATAGTTCGAAAATCCTAAGAATTTCAGAGAAAACTTCGGAAATCCTAAAAATCTTCAAAGACAACTTCAAATATCCTAAGAAATAACGGATAACTCGGAGTTTTTTTTATCGTATCCAGTTCACTTCGAAGACCTGGGCAATTTATATTTACAACTTCAGAAATTCGAAGAATTTACTTTAAATCTCCCATGTTTTATATAATATATATATATATGTTAAAATTTTGGAGATCCGAAGTCAATTCTTCGAATCTCCGAAGTTTCAAATAAAAAAATAAATAAAATAAGATTTTGGATAACACATGATAGACTTCGAAGAAGATAGATTCTCCAAAATCGGAGAAGTTTGATATTTTCACAAATAGAAACGTTGTAATTCATTTTAGCAAGTAACAAAATAAAACTTTGACTAGTTTTTGATAATTTCCGCTTTTTTATTGTTAACCACAAAAAAAATAAAAGATCTCAAATTTCACCACTGCTTTACGCGCTCTAAAATCAGAAGTCAGAACCAACGTCCTTCCCAATTAAGCCAACGTGTCTCCATATAACCGCAAGTGTGTATCACGTGAAACAAAATGAGAGTGGTAAAAGAAACCTCTCTATTGATAACCAATCACCATCCCGTATGCCGCCAACAAGCGAGCTTATGTTGGTTAGTTGGGTGGTTTCATGAATTTGCATGAAACGGCAATTCTTCATGGATTGGGATCCCTTTTGCTTTCTGAATTTCTCCTCTTTCTAAAACCCTAATCCTGAAAGGAATAAAAAAATATATATATAAGAGAGAAACAGATGAAGAAAATAAAATAAAAAAGAAGATATTATTTTGGAGGTCCGCATTTTGGAAGAAGAAGATGAAGGGCCTGTTCAAGCAAAAACCTAAGACGCCGATCGATCGAGCTCGTCAAAATTACTCGCGAGCTTCTCATTTACGTCAATCGTAACACCGAGACGCGCGAGAAGAAGCGTGAAGAAAAGGTTCAATTATGATTCTAGTTTTATTTTTTGAAAACCGTTTTCAAATCGCAAAGCAGAGCCTTTCTTTTTTCCTTTTTATTTATTTATTGTGGAATTAATAGCTTTTGTTTGTATATTGTGATGGTGATCAAAGGAGACAAAATGCTTGTTAAATTTTTTTCCAATTTGTTTTTATTTTATTTTATTTTATTTTTTATGTGGAACTAATTAGTCTAGGCTAAAAAAGAAAAAAAAATTAATCCTTTTTGTTGTTCAACAAACAAAAATACATGCAATTTATTTTGTTTTTGTTTTTGTTTTTTTTGTTTTTGTATGTAACTCTTCATGATAGTGATTTTTAATTTAATTTATCATGTATAACTTGTTAAAAAAACTGAAACTGAAACTGACATTGGAATTGTTGTTGTACAGATGTCTGAGCTGAGCGCAAACTAATCATGGAGATAAGGACAGTTCTTTTTGGCTCTGATCAATCAGAGCCAAATGCAGATGCTTGTGAACAATTGACCCGTGAGTTCTTTAAAGAGGATACTCTCCGTCTTCTCATTGTTTCTCTTCCAAAATTAGCAATGGGGGTATGCTCTAAATCAATTAATCTGGATGGTCTAATGAATTATCTCAAATTGTCAATTTTACTAAGTGATTTATAATGTCATCATTTTATTTCTCTTGCAGCCGCGACGAGATGCCACTCATGTGGTTGCAAATTTGCAGAGGCAAAGGGTTGACTCAAAGTTGATTGCCTGCACTTATTTAGAAGCTAACTTAGATATTATGGATACTTTGATTCTTGGGTAAACTTCTTTCTTCAATAATGGTCAATAAATACTGTTATATTGTTCGCGAGGTACAGAATTTTAGATGATTAATTTACAGTTTGCTTGATCAGTTATGAAGATGGGGATGTTGCACTGACTTATGGTGCAATTGCAAGGGAGTGCATTCGTCATCAAGCCATTGCAAGGTAAGCAACTTGGTTAGTTTTAATTGTTTGAGTTGTTAAATGTTATATTGAAAATCCATTTTCAAATGAATCTTTCACTAGCCAGATGTCAACAGGGATTTAGATTCTTATATGATTTTCCGATTTTGGGAAATGATTCTTTGTCTAGTGTACATTTACACTTTTGTCTATGAACATTAATGCTCCTATGATGAGCTACTGAAGGTTAAGGACTTGATATATACTTGATGACTTTTGTTCCTTGTCAAATGTCATTTAAGCTGATTAGTATTCTGTTGAACTAATTTGGTTGATTTGACAGATCTGTGCTCGAGTCTCAGCATATGAAGAAGTTCTTCAGTTTCCTACAAAATCCAAGTTTTGACATAGCCTCAGATGCTCAAGCAACTTTTAAAGTTAGTAGTGTTGATTTGAAACTTCTTTATTCGCAATGTTCATTTTCTAACTCAATTCTTAAAGATGGAGATAATTTGTTATTTCTTTTCTACTTTATACAAAGTATGGAAGAGAACTATATATTTTCTAGAAACTTATGAACTGTTCATATCATGCTTATGCTATGCCGTTTGTCCTCTGCTTACGGTAAAAATATTATAAGCATGAATTCTGATGCAAAGAAGATTTACACAGGAGCTTTTGACGAGGCATAAATCTACTGTTGCTGATTTTCTGTCCAAGAATTATGACTGGGTAAGCATTGGATGTAATGTCTATTTTATCTTATTTCTACGGTGATAACTGATAATTAATTGTGATGATAAATGCTATTTAGTTGATGATTCTACAGTTTGTTTTCTTTTTCATAAATGATTATTGCACTCTTGTTTAGCATTTCGGTTCAAATTCGTTAATGTTTGAGTGCTTGATGCCCTGACTGAGTTAAAAGTATTTCTTCATGTTATTCATCTCTTGGTAATTGATAGTGTAAATACCATTCATGATTGATAGATTAATTGAACCTGTATGCTGAAGTTTTAATTTCTTTAGAATGTGTTGCTAGATAACAACAATGGCCACTACTTGGTTTCAAGTTTCTTACAATAGGAAAAACTTGAATATTTGAACGACTCTATCACTGTCCTTTTCTGTTCTTATTAAAAATTCCTGAACATTATTTGAAGTCTTTTCATTTGTTTTACTGTTCCAGTTTTTCCAAGAATACAATTCAAAATTGCTGGAATCTTCTAGTTACATCACCAAACGACATGCTGTCAAGGTATATGTTTTCATTCATTTTAGGTTTTCTAATTACGAAATGTTTGTTTTCTTTGTAGCAGAAGGGTTCTATCACAAATTCTGCAATTTTGCATTTTAGTTCATGAATGAATATATAATTCTTCACCTCATTGCTTCATATGAGCACACACAAATTTTCTGAAAGCCTTATTTATCAAATGAAATGAAAAATAAACATTTCTCTTCAAAGTTTCACCGCCTCAATCTATCACCACAGCCCAAAAGAATCAATCAATATAAAAAGAAAACAATTGTAGTGCTAATTTGCTGACAATCGACCATATGTCTCAGCTGCTGGGAGATATTTTGCTAGATCGCTCAAATTCTGCCGTAATGGTTAAGTATGTGAGCTCATTGGATAACATGAGGATCCTGATGAATCTTCTGAGGGTATTATATCTCTCTTTCTCTCTTTGTTTTGGAATGAATTTGTATGCAGTTTTTTTCACTCTTTAAGTCATCCGGTTCACCCATTTGCAGGACTCGAACAAAAATATACAGTTTGAAAGCTTTCATGTCTTCAAGGTATTGTACGTAGCGTTGACATATCTGATATTGCAAAATATAAGCCTTTGATCTTATATGGAAATGTTTTTATTCTCTCCTTTTAATTATTGATAGCTGTTCGTTGCAAATCAAAACAAACCCCCTGAGATCATCGGTGTCCTGATCACAAATAGGAACAAGTTTCTCGGGCTTTTAGTGACTTCAATATTGACAAAGGTAGATGGAATTTGTTTATGAATATGCAATGCTTAAACGTTATCCTTTGAACTATGTTTTGTTTCTAATTTATTATTGCAACAGTTAGTGAAGATTTGAAGCAGACAAATCACTTGTTATCAAAGAGATTGCTACTTTGGATCAAAATGAAACTCCATCCACATATGGCGATGGTGGTGGTGAGGATGGCGAGACTAGTCCAAGTTAATTCTTGTATACGTATCTATTTTGTCCATTATTGTACAATACCTAAATGCTTGTAAAAGAATACAGGCACAAATTTCCAGTGTAAATAAAGATCATATACTGCATTGGATTGGATATCTATTCCCAAAGCTTTTCTAATAAACTCATTTTCATTGTTTCACTCAATTCCAGGACTTGCTTGCTGTTGTTGTTTGTCAATGTTTCTAATAAACTTAAACATTCACATCCAGTTTTGCGGGGCGACTTTCCAGGTATAATCATCATGAAGAAACAAGTAGAAAGTAAATATAAATGAAATCAAATGTATGATGTATACAGAAAAAATTACAACCTAGCTACGCCAAAATATAGCAGTCTCCTCACAAATATCAACTACGAGTAACAACATAAAACAAAAAAACAAAAGACTTTCACCGATGACACAAACTAAGCCCCCTGCTGTTTTCTGGCATCATAGCCATTGACTCCATTAGCTCCATTGCTGCTGAGAGGGTGACTCACAGAGTTACCATTTTTCCTTTTTAGAACTATGACCCAAGTTATGGCTTCCAACAGAGCAGCAACAGCGCCCAGGAATATGAGAATGCCAATGTATGCCCTCTTCCATTTCTTTTCAGGATCCAAGATATCAAAGCCCTCAAAGATGTTGACAATGCTCAGGATTATAATACTGTAACCCAGTGCCCAGTGATAGATGTTCCAATATAGTCTGTATTTGTGATCAGGCTTTGGCCTCAAAAGTATTGCGAACATCTGCATATCAAAAGGGGAAAATGGGTTAATTACTCCGCCCAAAACAGAGTTGAAGAAATGAAGTTAAATCCAGAGTTGAATTATTCTAGAATGGTCACAAAGATCTTGACTTTGGCACCGTAATTTTTGAACATTTTTATGCTTTGCCTCTTATATATTGAAGTTGACTAGCTGAAAATGTTGACCAAGATTCATTCACATTGTCCAGTTGTCAAATTACAACGAAACACAAATAATTCAAGGATAATTAGAAGACAAGTTAGGAAATGATTATGAGAGGAGGGAAAAAAAAAAATATTATTACCTGAAGTGTTCCAATGGCAAAGAGGGCTATGCCAATGTTCCTATGTTTATCATATTTAGTTGCAGGACTATCATTGCCAAGCTTGATACCAGTTCCCCATCCTGCGACACCAATGATATAGGCAGAAGCTTGGCAAGCAACATGGAGATAAAACCATGCTGGATTTGCAGTTTTGAACACCTTAAGGTACCTAGCCATCATGGCTCCCATTGGCATAAGAACTCCCCAACTCACTGCATTTAGTACTCCATGAATCTGAAAATCAATTCATTCACAATCAAAACCCAATCTAGAAATATGCTCAATAGGGTAACCATATTTGATCATGCTTAATTTCAATATATATATATTGATGCTGATTATTTTGCTTTTATGTTTTTACAATCATGGGTCTAAATTAAACTTCCCTTTTAACAACACAAATTCTAGCTGCAAGCATAAAGTTTTCAAACCTCATTGAAATTTCAAATAGATTATGCAACACATACCAATCATAAACCCCATAAATTGAGATGAAGGACATGTATAAGAATTATGCAACTTGAAGAACTTTGTAAATATTATTTGAATCAAGAACTTACATTCCTCTTTCTTCTTCTGGAGTTGATGCTTCCACCACCTGCTGAAGTCTGACCAGTTCTAAAATCAATAGTACCCACTGATCTTGTATTGTCACCGGTCAGAGAATGGATATTAAGAGTGTCACCACTCACTGGACCTTCTTGCCAAACTTGGTTCGTTGACAACAAATCATTAGTAAGCTGCAAGGTTGCAAAAATAGTCCACTCACTCCCCTGAAGAGTGGCTGAAATATTAGGCACTTGAAAGCTCAAGGTACCCTCTTGCAGAGTCGGCGAGCCAGAACCAATAGGAGAAGTATAAGCCCTGATCCCTCCAGTTGAGTTTTGAAAGGCAACAAGACACTGTGAGCCAGCCATCCTTTGGCCTGATGGGTTCAGTGCCCATGCCACCCATTTGGATGAGCTAGCTCCAGTGTGACGGAAGGCAAGATCAACGGTGTTTGATGAAGAATCATAAGTCCAGTGGAGAAATGAATTCAGCACAGGAAGATCACTGCATGTGCCGTATATTTTGTTGTTGGTGAAAGCATGGTTGCTACAAGTTTGCTGAGCGTATGATGAAGAAGCTAAAAGAGCAGCAACAAAATTAAAGAACAGAGCGTATGCTAAAGCTTTGTTCATATTTGATGACAAGAGTGTTAATTTCTAAATGAAAGTTTTTGGAATTGTGGTCACAGAGACGTTTAAATTTATAGACTTTTTTTTTTTTTTTGGGGTTCCAAAGGCATTGTGAATGCTTACTCGTTCTCTTTCCAACTGTTCTCCTTGTTCACACATGCTTTGTTTTTGTCATCAAATTTCCAAGAAATTGGTACCCTTCTTTGCATACGCGTCGTCATAAGAAGTGGTTGGTATAATTTGACACGTGTAATTATTTTCAACAAATAATACACCTAATTAGTTCTGAAATAATTCGAAAGAATTCACGCCAAATGAAATAATTTTTTTTCCTCATTAAGAGCAATGGGATATATAAATTTTTTATATTATTTTGTTCTATTATATAGAATTATTTTCTCATTACGTTTTTCTCATCTCTTTTTATATATATAAAATTCTTCTTATTGAAACACTTAAAAATTAAAAATTTATGTTGTATTGGAAAATGGAATATTTAAATATATTGAGAGAAAGAGAAATAGTCATCAACGACCAAAACTTGAGTCTCAGAAATTTTGACCAAGTTCCATTTGCTAGTTAACAACCAAAGGTGGAAATTTTTAAATTTTAAAAATAAATAAATAAGAGAGTCAGTTTGAAGGCAAAGAAAGAAAATGTGAGAACGCGTCTCCGTCGGTCCATCAGCAGACTCAATACTGCACATGCCTATGAAGTTTCTTTTTATTATTATTATTTTTATTATTTTATTAAGGCTAAAGAAATTATAATGAAAGGCCACAAGACACTGTGAGCCTGGCATTCTTTTGGCATAAGTCCAAATGAAGGAATGGGCTCAATGACAGAAGCATTTTTTTTTTTTTTAATTAGAAATTGGACCCTAGATTATAAGAATTTTTGCAATGAAAGAATTCTTAAAAGAATAAAAAAAATTTTATTATAATTTTTTCCGTAATTTTAAAGCTTAATAATTGGAAGAAAAAAATTCCGTATATAGGAAGAAATATACAAAGCTAAGTAAATAGAAATTGGACCCTAGCTAATAAGAATTTTTGCAAAGAGACATTTTTTAAGAAAATAAATAGTTAAGTGGCTAAGTTGATTTTATTGTGATTAGATTAAATTAGAGAAGTGATTCAGCTTGATTTAATGTTTAATTTTTATGTATACAAAATATAAATATAAATTGGAGCCAGATCGAGTGTTAATAAAAAATACAATTATTAAAAACCGTACCGCCATTTGACGCGATGAGGCTTAAAAATGTTTAATTTTTATAAATAAGAATATAGATTATTTTGATTTTATAATTTAATAATAAAATATTAATTTTACAGATTACGTGCCACATATGTTTTATTTTAATAAGAGATTATAATTTGTTTTCTTATTATAATATATTTTTTATTTAATAGTTATTATTTAATAAATTATAATTATAATTTATTAAATTAATTTTTTCTTATTTTAATAAGAAATTATGTATTTATATTGAAATAATTTTCTTATTTTAATAATAATTATTTTTAAATCTAATGATAAAAAATTAGTTGTGGATATATTTTAATTTAATATTTAATAATAAAAATTATTTTTAATATTTAATAATAAAAATTAATTATATATATATATTAAATGTCACCTATATTTTTATTTTATTGGAAATTATAATATACTAGTATAGGGCCCTCACTTTGTGCGGGTTAAGCACATTTTTTATTATAATTTCATATCATAACATAAATCTTAATACTTCTTAATCTTGTAAATGATTCAGATTTAGTTGGTTTTATAGTCTAAATGAGATAATTGATTTACTTACACTTAATATATATGTCTCATTTGTTTGTCTATCGATTCTTAAACAGTATTTCTAATTCACATTAAAGTATCTCTCTCATCTTACTGTCTCATTTAAAATCATATTCCTAATTATTAAAAATATTTAATTTTCTTTCAAATGAATTTTAATGTAATTTATTCAATTTAAGCTTAAATTTCTTATTGAACTTGAAATATTGATTGTCACCGTGTAAGAGCTAATAATCAGAGTCTGTATCATGAAGCACAATAAAATAATAACAAAAAATAGGGGAAAACTTATAAAAATAATTCAAAGTAAACTAACAAATAATAATAAACCCAAAACTAAAAAAATTGGGTGGTTCTTGTGGATAATTACTATTTATGTCTCTTATTTTAATAAAATATTATGTTTTAATATTGTAGTTGGTTTTTTTTTTAAATTTTATAAGTTAATGATAAAAATTTAATTGTAAAAATTAGGTGTCACATATGTTTTTTTTAATTTTAATTGCATATTGTAATATATCTTTTTATTGTAATCGGTAATAAAAAAAATATAGAGACTATGTACCATATATATTTTTATAATTTTAATGGGAATTATTTTTATAATTTAATAATAAGAAATTACATTATTAATTAATTAAATTAACATAAATCAAGACCTTTGTCCATTGCGGATGTGTTTGAATCATGAAGGCTTTGTTCCATATCGCATGTCTTGTCTAAGTTGTGATTTGTTGGTCAAAGTCAATATCACTTCTTGTCCATCGACATCGATTACGAAGCTTTACAAAGTCAATGGGTCCCGTTTAACTGGAATCATTAAGCTTGTTGTGCCAAAGCCAAGGCTTAGTTGATTCAGAGGAAAAGGTTAGGCAATATATTGGATATAATGGCTTATATATTATATATATGTTTCGGACTTGGAGTTCCACCTACTGGATCTAGGAATTGGATGAGAATCAATTGATCTTAGAGATCTACCTAGTTAAATTTTATATAACTTGTTGGCCAAAGTCAAGGTTGTATATCTTTTAACGGGATCCTAGCCCACTACGAAACTAGGTTTCCCGAGTACTCCACAGAAGGTTAGAGGCTCGCCGAAAAATAGTGGGAGGCAAGTATTAAATTTGTAATTTCGTTTAGATACTTGCCAATACGCGCTAATTTCATTTTTCGTCATTAATTATTAAATATATTAGTTTGACTAATATTTAATTGTTGTTTTAAATTAACAGTTAGACTGTATTCAAACTATTTCATTTTTAGTTGGTTATTTAATTGGATTATAGTAATCAAATATTTGATTGTAACCAATCAATTATAGTTGATTATATAGTTAGACTATAGTAATCATTATATTTAATTATACCCAAAATCGTTGATTGGATAGTTGGACTATAGCAATCACGAAGACTGAAAGATTAGCGTCAAAGGACATAATTCTGGGGAAAATGTCTTTAACAACTTTAATTTCAGATTGGGAGTAGAACCTCTCGAGCATGAGCCCGAAGTTGATCGAATAGTAGAGCATGAGCTTGGGAAGACTCATTGTGATGATGACTTAGTGCTCAATCCGTTATGCACAGCTAGAGCTTCTTAAAAAGACATGAAGGAAGTGAAAGCGGGACAAGGTTCCACCTTCAAGAATGTTTGTTATAAATATGTTCACTGCTGGTTTTAAAATTGGATTTTGATACTAGATGTGATACATGAATATATGTACTGATGTGCGGGATCTACTGATAAGCAGGAAACTGGCTTCAGATGAGATCGACCTACAAGTTGGAAACAGTGTCACTGTTTTGGACGTAGAAACCTAAGTTTTGGAACTGCCATTTGGGCATGTACTTAAACTAGGAGACTGTTATAATGTATCTAGTTTGACTAGAAACATTATCTCTGTATCTAGCTTACCTCATTGCGGGTAACCTTTGTATTCCATAACACAAGATGTTTTGTTTATAAAGATGATATTGAGATATCTACATTAGATGTAAATAATGGTCTTTATATTTTGAATATAAATGAATCTCAAACATATACTATGACAAATAAATAGCTCAAATTAAGTAAATTAAATGAGACTTATTTGTGGCATTATCATCTGGGATGCATTAACAAGACTCGTATATCCACACTTTCGAAGAGTGGATACTAGGACAGATTTGATTCTAATTCAAATGATGTCTACGAATCTAGTTTATTAGGTAAAGTGCCTAAAAGAACTTTTACTTGGTAAAAGTGCAAGTGCCACCGATCTGTTAGCCCTCGTTCATAGTGACGTAAGTGGGCCCATGTCTAGCTAGGCTAGAGGTGGATATGAGTACTTCGTAGCCTTTACGAATGTGGCATCACGTTACAGTTATGTGTATCTTATAAAACACAAGTCAGAAACTTTTGATAAATTCAAAAAGTTTTGACATGAAGTATGAAAATAGATCGAAAAAAGTATTATAACATTGCGGTCAGACTATGATGGACAATACTTAAACAGATGAGTCACTCTCTGCTACCAATTTCCTTCTGAGGAAACGCAATTAAACAGTGCAGTACTTATTTGAATAGGGTTTCGTAAAATATGTTCGATAGACTTCATATTAGTTATGGACAGGAAAGAAACTGGGTTTCTCATTCCTTAAGATTTGGGAATGCTAGGCATATGTTTGGATGGTACCAAACTAGAATCCAAATCGGATAAGTGCCTATTTGTAATTGGTTCTCCTAGGGAAACCAAAGTATAGTACTTATACAACTCACAAAGAAACAATGTAATTGTTGCTCTCCATGCGGTTTTCGTAAGAGGAATTCCTATAGTGTAGTGGTAAGGAGGAGGAAAGTAAAACTCGATGAAATCAGAGTAATATTGTTCCAGGCACCGAGTCCTTACGGAACACAAATAGTTCATCAAGGATGAATCTGTATCAATAATCTTTGAATACATAAGAACCGCGTAGGTCGGAGAGAGTCAGAAAATAATCTGAGAGGTATGAGTTTCTGATCTCACCTTAAGTAGACCTCAATCTTATTGAGGAAAACAAACCGGTTACGTATGAGGAAATAATACAAGGTATCGACTCATTTTATGGCAAAGTGCCATGAAGACAGAAATGGATTCCATATATACCAACCATGTTTGGATACATGTTGATGTACCAGAAGGCATTGTGCCTATTGGTACTATATGCCTCTTCAAGGAAGACATATATAGATGTAACATACAAATGTACAAAGCTAGGCTTGTACAGAAAGGGTATCGTCAATGACATAGTGTCGACTATGATGAAACTTTTTCACATGTTGCCATGATTAAATCCATTCGGATAATGCTTGTTATAACTATATATTTCATTTAGGAAACATGATAGTTGGACGCCAAAATCGCTTTCCTTAACGGAAACCTTTTGGAGCATATTTATAAACATCCTGACGGTTTTATCGGACCAAAACATGCAAACAAGGTTTGCAAGTTAAATCGATCCATTTTTGGATTGAAGCAAGCATTACGTTCTTGGAACCAGCGTTTTGATGTAATCGTAATGGTATATGATTTAATTCAAAACGAAGATGATTCTTATGTATATAAGAAGGTTAGTGAGAGCGCACTGACAATGAATGTCTTATAAGTTGATGATGTATTGCTCTTAGCAATAACATTCCCATACTAAAATCGGTGAAAGCTTGGCTTTCATGAAAAATTCTTCATAGAATACCTGGGAGAAGCAGGCTTTATTCTATGAATAAAGATCTACTGGGATAGATCTAGAAAGTTGCTGACACTCTCTCAGTGTTCGTACATTTTGTTATTAACGTGACCTGATGTCTCATATGCTTTGAGCAGACGTAGACACAATCAGGGCAATCCAGGTGATGGTAACTGGATTTATGTTAAGAACATCCTTAAGTATCATAGACGAACAAAGGATGCTTTCTTAAGTTATCGGATCTAGGAATTGGATGAGATTCAATTGATCTTAGAGATCTACCTAGTTAAATATCATACAGCTTGTTGGCCAAAGTCAAGGTTGTGTGTTATTTAACGGGATCCTAGCCCACTAGGAAACTAGGTTTTCTGAGTACTCAACAGAGGGTTAGAGGCTCGCCGAAAAATAGTGGGAGGCTATTATTGAATTTGCAATTTCATTGAAATACTTAACTTTACGCGCTTTTAAATTATTTCGTCAATTATTTTATTAGTTGGACTAATATATTATTATTTTTCTTGTAACAGTTAGACTGTACCCATACATTGTTAATTGGATAGTTTGACTATCGCATTTAAAATGACGGGAAAGAATAGTGTAAGAGACATTATCATGGGAGAGAATGTTTTCAATGGCACAAACTTTTTTGACTGGGAAATGAATTTCATGATTGTCCTGGGATCCTGAGAAGTTGATCTATACTATAGAGAGACCTCTTGGGCCTAAACCTGGACCTGATCAATTGCTTGAGCTAGAGCTTTGGAAGACTCATAACGATGAAAACTCTACTGCTCAGTCCATTATGCTTGCTGCTATGACTCAACAATTTCGTCGACAGAACAAGGGATTGGATCCCTATAACATGTTGGTGAAGTTGCATGATCTTCACCGATCTAATCTTAGATTGTAAAGATATGAGTTGCAGAAGAAGCTCTTCCGTGCTCGTATGTCAGAGGGTACATCTGTTGAACACCATGTGTTACAGATGATTGCTGACATCGAGCAGCTGGCTCAGATGGGCATTGTCTTCGAGGCTGAGACTTCGATAGATTTGATCTTGCAATCTCTCCCCGACACTTGGAGTGGGTTCATCATGAACTATAATAAGTTGAACCAAGATGATACTCTTGGAGAGTTAATGTTCATTCTGAAAGAAGCTGAAAATGAGCTTCTAAAGGGAAAGAAGCGCGAGGCGCACTTCGCTTCGACATCTCAGACTCCGAGGGCTTGGCCCAATGCGATTGGAGGTGTGAAGAAGAAGAAGCATAAGAAGAAAGGAAAGGCCAAATCGTCAAAGGGTTCTGGGAAACCCAAGGACAAATCCCAAGATGTATGTCTGCAGTGTGGGAAGCGGGGTCACTGGAAGCGTGACTGCCGCGAGTATAAGGTGCACATGAGGGAAATCAAAGCGGGCAAGGCACCGGCTTCAGGTATGTTTGTTATAGAAATAAACATGACTACTTCTAGTTTTAAAAATTGGATTTTTGATTCTGGTTGTGGTACTCACATATGTACTGATGTGCAGGATCTGTGGATTAGCAGGAGACTGGCCTCAGGGGAGATTGATCTACGCGTCGGGAATGAGACACGAGTTGCCGTTTTGGCCGTGGGCACTTATGTTTTGGAACTGCCCTCGGGGCATGTACTTGAACTTATAAACTGTTATTTTATACCTAGTTTGACTAGGAATATTATTTCGTATCTATGTTAGCCCAATGCGGATATACTTTTGTATTTAGAAACACTGGGTGTTTTATGTATAAAAATGATATGGAAATTTACACATCTGATGTAAATAATGTTCTTTATATTTTGAATATTAATCAATCTCAAACATATAATGTAACAAACAAAAGGCTTAAAGTAAGTAACAAGGATGAAACTTATATGTGGCATTGTCGTCTGGGACACGTAAACAAGACACGTATATCCACACTTTGGAAGAGTGGGTACTTGGACAGATTTGATCCAAATTCATATGACGTATGTGAATTTTATTTATTAGGCAAAATACCTAAAACACCTTTTAGCGGAAAGGGTGCACGTGCCACTAAACTGTTAGCCCTCGTTCATAGTGACGTATGTGGGCCCAAGTCTAGCCAGGCTAGAGGTGGATATGAATAATTCGTAACCTTTACGGATGAAGTATCGTGTTATGGTTATGTGTATCTTATGAGACACAAGTCGAAAACCCTTGGGAAATTCAAAGAGTTTCGACACGAAGTTTAAAAACAGACCGGCAAAAGTATTAAGACATTACGGTCGGACCGTGGTGGCTAATACTTGAGCAATGAGTTTCTTAATTACTTGAAAGAATATGGTATTCTTTCACAATGGACTCCTCCCGGAACACCGCAATTAAACAGTGTGTCCGAACAGAGAAATCGAACTTTGTTAGACATAGTAAGGTCTATGATGAGTCACACAGAGCTACCTAATTCCTTCTGGGGATATGCATTGAACAATGCAATATATATTTTGAATAAGGTTCCGTCAAAGTCTGTTCAACAGACTCCGTATGAGATATGGACAGGAAAGAAATCGGGTTTCTCATTCCTGAAGTTTTGGGGTTTCTGGGCATACGTCAAACATTTGGAAGGTACCAAACTTGAACCCAAATTGGATAACTGTCTATTCATAGGATATCTTAAGGAAACCAAAGGATATTACTTCTATCACCCATAAGAGAACAAAGTATTTGTTGCTCTACATGCGGTTTTCCTTGAGAAGGAATTCCTAAATACAGTGGTTAGTGGGAGGAAAGTAGAACTCGATGAAAATCAAAGTGATACTTTTCCTGACACAGAATCCTTAACGGAACATGAACAGTCCATGAGGGATGAGACTGTACCACAATCTTTGATTACACAAGGACCACGTAGGTCGGAGAGAGTCAGGAGACAACCTGAGAGGTATGGGTTTCTGATCTCACCTCATATAGATATTAATCTTATTAAGGATAATGAGCCGGATACGTATGAGGAAGCGATACAAAAAATCGATTCCGCTTTATTGAAAGAAGCCATGAAGTCCGAAATGGATTCCATGTATACCAACCAAGTTTGGACACTCGTTGATGCACCAGAAAGCGTAAAGCCTATTGGTTGTAAATGGGTCTTCAAGAAGAAGACCGACATGGATGGCAATGTACAAATGTACAAAGCTAGGCTTGTAGCGAAAGGGTATCGTCAACGACATGGTGTCGATTATGATAAAAAAAATTCAACCCTTTCCATGATTAAATCCATTCGGATAATGCTAGGCATTGCTGCATATTTCGATTACGAGATATGGCAGATGCATGTCAAAACCATTTTCCTTAACGGAAACCTTTTGGAGGATGTTTATATGCAACAGACTGATGGTTTTTTCGTACTAAGACTTACAAATAAGGTGTGTAAGTTAAATCGATCCATTTATAAATTGAAACAAGCATCGCGTTCTTGGAACCAATGTTTTGATGAGATCATAAAAGAATACGATTTCATTCAATGCGAGGATGATCCTAGTGTATATAAGAAGGTTAATGGGAGCGCACTGACATTCATTGTCCTTTACGTTGATGATGTATTGCTTATTGGCAATGATATTCTCATGTTAATGTCGGTGAAATCTTAGCTTTCATTAAAATTCTCCATGAAAGATCTAGGAGAAGCAACCTTTATTCTAGGAATAAAGATCTACCGGGATAGATCTAGAAAGCTGCTTGGACTCTCCCAAAGCACGTACATTGATAAAGTGTTGAAGAGATTCAATATGGATCAATCCAAGAGGGGACTATTTCCAGCATCACATGGCGTTACTCTATCTAAGACATGTGTCCTAAAACTCAAGATGAGAGAGACAACATGAGTCGGATATCGTTCGCCTCGGCAGTCGGATCGATCATGTATGCCATGATATGTGCGCGACCTGATGTCTCCTATGCTTTGAGCATGTGTAGTCGCTACCAGGCCAATCTAGGTGAAGGTCACTGGATGGCTGTTAAGAATATCCTTAAGTATCTTAGATGAACTAAGGATGCTTTCTTAATCTATGGAGATGGAGAACTTGAGGTAACTGAGTATACCGATGCAAGTTTCCAAATCGACAAAGACGACTGCAAGTCACAATCCGGGTACATATTTTGTTTGAACAACGAAACAGTAAGCTGTAAATCTTCCAAGCAAGAGACTATTACCGATTCAACAACATAATTGAAGTATATTGATGTAGCTGAAGCAGCAAAAGAGGCAGATTGGATCTGAAAATTCCTAATTGGATTAGGAGTAGTTCCGTTAGCAGCTGAGCCTGTTCCATTGTATTGTGACAATAACGGAGCTATAGCGTAGGCTAAGGAACCGCGGTCTAATCAACGATCCAAGTATGTTCTTCGATGTTTCCATCTGATTCGTGAGATCATACATCGTGGCGATGTGAAGATCGAGAATGTCGCATCAGAGGACAACATGGCAGATCCGTTGACGAATGCTATTCCTCTGCAAAGGTTTGAGCGACATGTACATAGTTCAGGTGTTAGATGCTTGAGTGACTGGCTACAGGCCAAGTGGGAGATTGTTGGACAACTATGACCCATAGCATCACTATTTGTAAAAGACATTGTGATTTTTGTATAAATTAACTATGTGACAATGAAAATTGCATTTTATCATTTTGTAATTTGATTACTTTAATATGTATAAATGGTAAAAAGTCCTTATGATTAGTTCCGGATTGATAAGATATGAGACAATATCAATTCATAACGATTTAATCATTAAACATCCCTAGTCGTAGTATTGTCGAGATTGGACATCGATAATGCGGAATAGACTAGTATTGCACTTGTGCGTGTTATGGAAGCGTAACATCATAGTTCTCATATATTTAAGTATTGGATACTTATGCAAGTATGATAGGAGGTTGTGTTTACCGATGGTATAGAAACAGCTTCGCTTTAGATCGACCCAGCGGAATCCCATTGGTAGTATGACTATGTGTCTATGGGAATCCGTATTAGGGTAGGTGTATTTGGTCTTAACCTGAGACTTACATCGCTAGTACTTGCGACAATCAATACACTTTAGTTTTGGTCGTCCGGGACTTGAACAGGTTCTGTGTACGCCTCTTCGGGTTTATTGAGAATCGTAGTGTATTGGGTGTGATGTCAAGACAGAAGTATCACTTTAGTCATATAGAGATGATGATCACACATGGATACATAACTGGTGCTCTAATGTGTTGCAACCATCGAAATAATATGACAAGGTCATGATTATCCGATTAAAGAGACTAGTTGCTCGTGATCCGATATATGATTCGTACAGGGCAGCCACTATTCCAGTCTCAGGCCTAGCATATGACATCTGATACTGGATCGAAATACACAATACTATGTATACTACGCCTGAAAAAGATTATATATTCCATTAAGAATATTTCTGGAGAATTGGGTAGGCACGGCGCTTTGCTAGAAGCCAACCATGTCTCGTAAATCGGTAAAAATATAGCATGAGGTACTTACGTGTTCGGATAGTCCGATAACCATATTTACTTCCAACATATTCAGGGATCTCTTGGGTCGCTTCCCGAAGATTCACCGATGACGTTTGATTCGAACAAATTAATCTTGGATTAATTACGGAGAGATTTTATCTACGATAAAATACTATTTGAAGAGATAGAACGATTAATTTGGAATAATCGATAAAATAATATATTCGATATATTAAACGAAATTGGAATTGAAATTTTGATTTTAATTCGGGCAAATGAATTAATTTAGAATTAATTCATTAGCGACGTGAATAGTCATTTCGCTAGGCATAATTATTTAATTAAATTTGATTTAATTACGCGCAACGGAAAATTCGTTAATTTGGAATTAGAGAACCCGAGCCCGGGAGTGTTTGCGGGCCCACTCAGATTTTGAATTCAAGTGGGGCCCATAAGTCACATCAAGTCACATCACTAGTCATTCACTCACCTTTATGGTGATGGAAGTTAGTGATGATTTTTTGCATTTACTTGTAAAACACACAAGTTGAAAAGTGATGTGATTATTACCAAACATTTGGTATGTCTTTAATTTGGTTTTAGGAAATCATATACACAATTTTCACTCTCTCTCTCTTCCTCTCTCATTCACGGTAAAGTGCAGTTTTTTCTTTCAAAAATTTTCAAGGCTTGGCCGAATTTCACAAGAGAAAAATTGAAGATTTATTGCAATTTTTCAAAGGTTCTAGCACACAAAGGGATCATTTAAGGTGATAGGGAAACCAATCTAAGAGCTTAGAATCACCATTGAAGCTTGGAGCTTGGAGATCAAAATTCAAAGATGAACTTAGAGACTTCTCAAAGTGCAAAATTTTTTTATGTTCAACGTCTTCAAAATTCGATCAAAGTGAGTATTATTCCGCAAATACTTCTTTGTGTATTCACTTAATTTTATGCTTAAATTGATCTTGGGACTACATAAAAATCCAAAAAATATATTATCAAATGATCAAATTGAATAATTATTACAATAATATCATTCAAATCTACACACATGCACCAAGCCTTCAATTCCATCCTCCAAATCAAAAAGCCCCAAATTCTTAAGAAAAGAAGAAACCCTAGAATCTATCTAGATGATCAAGAATAAGAAACAAGCTTTCGAAATCCTGAAGAACTATTTATCAAAGCCGCCGGTGATGGTACCCCCTATGCTAGGACTACCAATGAAGCTTTACATATCTGCTGAAGAGTAATCCATAGCTGGAATGATCACACAGGATGATAACACGGGTGTGGAAAGAGCTATTTATTATATCAGCAGACAATTATTGAAATATGAATGTAGTTACTCTCCAATGGAGAAATTGTGTTTGGCTTTGTATTTCATGTGTACTAAATTACACGCTTATTTTAGGCCGACTATTGTGTATCTAATTGCAAAAATCAATATAGTGAAATACATATTTTCTTATCCCATTTTGCATCAAAGAGTAGGATTTTGGTCTGTATCATTATCCGAATTCGACATACGACATGAGCCCCAAAAGGCCATAAAAATCTGGCTCTTATAGATTTTTTAGCTGATCACCCATGTTTAAGCACCACTAAAGAAGTGGGAATGAAAATAGGCGAGTGTAGTTTAAAACTATGGACGATATATTTTGACGGATCTAGCACATCAAAAGGAGCAGGAATGGGAATAGTCCTGGTCAGTCCGTTGAGAGAATCATTCCGTTTCATTATCAAGTTGGATGAATGTTACACCAACAATCAGGCCGAATATGAGGCTTTGATATTTAGGTTAGAGATGCTCATTGATATGAGAGTGAAACATGTGTCCATTAAGAGAGATTCGCAACTAGTGATTCAACAAGTGACAGGGACCTTTAAGTGCCAGAGTCTGTCGGTCATGGCGCTATCAGATATAGCTAAAGAGCTGCTGGATCAATTTGACTTCATATAACTGGAGCACTTCTCAAGGACGAAGAATGAGATGGCTAATGAACTTGCCTAAGCAGCCTCAGGGTATAAACAGACAAGCGTAGATGGAATATACATGAGAGAAGAGGCCAAACCAGCCCTGGTGAGATGAAGGAACGTGATGGACGTTATGGCCACCGAAAACCAAGATGAAGATAAAAATAAGGACGATTGGAGGAAAGAGATAAGAGAATTCTTAAAACAACCCTAAAATAGGAAAGATCGAAAGCTAAAACTGAAAGCCTTGAACTATGTGGTAATGGGAGATGTATTGTATAAAAAATACCAGGATGGTTTATTGTTGAAATGTGTAGGACCATCAGAAGCCAAGACCATTATGGCCGAAGTGCATGAAGGGGTTTGTGGGGCTCACCAGGTCGGAGTGAAGAAGAGATGGTTAATCATAAGGAGCGTATACTATTGGCCAAAAATGAGAGAATCATGCATAATGTATGCTTAGGGATGCGTGACGTATCAGAAGCATGAGCCTATTTAAAGAGCACCAGTGACAGAAATGGTCCATGTTATTAAGATGTGACTATTCATGGGATGGGTGATTGATTTAATAGGGAAAATCTACCCTACATCTAGGAAAAGACACACCTTCATCATCGTCGCCACATATTTCTTCACTAAGTGGGTGGAAGCAATCCCGGTAATAGAGATTTCTCAAGAACAAATCATCAAGTTCATAAAAGAGCATATCATCCATCGATTCGGTATCCCTCAAACATTAATGGTGGATCATGGTACCTCTCCGAACAACAAAAAAGTTAAGAGCTTCCTAACCAAAAATGGGATCCAGTTAATAAACACTACTCCATATTACCCTCAGTCAAATGGTCAAGCAAAGTCATCCAATAAAATCCTTAAAGGGTCCAAAAAATGATAACTGATAACGCCAGACAATGAGGCGAATGCTTAAGTCAAGCTTTATGGGCTTATAGGACGTCACCCCAAACAAGTACCTCAATCATGTCGTTCCAACTAGTATATGGTTAGAAGGCGGTACTACCAGTTGAAGTCAACATCAAGTCTACTAGGGTGGTGTTACAAAAGGAGTTGACAAAAGAAAACCACAGTGAAGTGATGATCCAAAATTTATTATAGTTGGATGACATCAAGTGTGATGTCATTAACCGTTTGGAGGCACAAAAGGCAAAGATGGCCAAAGAATATAATCGGAAAGTCGTGGCTGAATCCTTCAGGAAATGGGAGTTAGTATGGAAAACCATACTACCATTAGGTAACAAGAATCCCTCATATGGCAAGTGGTCTCCTAATTGGGAAGGCCCATTCGAGGTGGAGAATATATTGCCAAATGGGGCTTATCATTTAAAGAGTTTGAATGGAGAAATGCATGCGAGAGTGATAAACGAAAAGTACTTGAAAAAATATTTGCTTCGTTATGTGAGCACGAGAATGTAACGTTCTCCAAAAATAAAATAAAATATAGACACATAAATAAATAATACAGGTTCATTAATTACGGACAAAGATGTCCCAAAAGTTACAAAAAAAAAGATGATGTAACGTCCTATAGTATATAAATACATGATCAGTCTTTGGCCGAGGGCCGTTGAAAATCTAAAGTCGAGTCTTTCATGGCCGAGAAGGTTTCCCTTAACCGATGTCACTCTTTCTGCATTTCCACATCAGTTGCCGCCAACTTAGTCAAGCTCCTCTCAAAATCAACGTGGGCGAAGTTTTTATATTCTGCCAGAAAAGTGTTCACCTTGGTTAATTGAGAGGCAATGGTTTTTCTCTTGGCCTCTCTTCTCATGCGACTCTCTTCGATAAGGCGATGGATATCTTGTAATTGTCATTCTAAGTCCAGCAATACCGACTCCTTATTTACCATTTCGTCCGTAGTTTCCCATATAGTTTGGCGGAAAGTGTCAAGGGAATCACATAGTATTTATTTTTTGGCCATGGAAGAACGAAGCCCAACCTTTTGACTGTGTATATTTCGATAGTGAAGGATAAGGGCTGTAACCTTATTTTGCAAATCTTGAAAAAGAGCCGATTTTCCTCCGGTATAGGCAGAACATGGAGACCCAGCAGTCGCTCTAACTCTGGGGAGATCTTTTCTAATTTAAGCATATTTTCTGGCATATCGGCTTGATTGATCTCCATTGTAGTGAGGGAGGCATATTGACTAACGACCTCCCGAAGAGCTTCCGAGTTTGCGGTAGCTCGGGCCGAAGATGAGGAAGGCTGTGATGGAGTAGAGGCAAGCCGATCAAGATCATCCAAAACATCCTGGACCAATTTCAGTAACAGATCGGACACATGTGTGCAAAAAAGAGGGAAGATTAGCAAATGAAAGCCAAAAGAACAATGAAAGAAAGAGGAAATGGAAAAACTTACAGCCTCAGGCTTAAAACTTGAACTGGATGGCTCATCCACGGTCGCCATAGGGATACCACCAAGTGACGATGTAGGTTCTCACATAGGAGATGAAGACTGAGGAACGGGGACTCCGCTCAGAGAGATGATGGCGAAAGAACTGGGGATGATGGCCGATCGGGAGAAAGAGGCTGTTGCACCGGAGGAAAGAGAGACACCGCCCGAAGAGGTGATGGCTGTTCGAGAGAAAGAGGCCATTGTACTGAATGATCAAAATGAGAAGCACTCGACATACCAGATGGCTGGGCCTCTGTAGGAGAATCAGAATCGGAAGAGTCAGTAATATAAATAACTTCGTTTTCTTCAAACATACGGTGAATAATATCGTCTTTATACAGGGACCGAGCCTCATCCAATAATTCCAATTCGGCCAAACTGAGCAGGTCGTCTATGTCCCTATAACTTCCCCTAAATCCCGCAACAGCCCACCTGCGTATTAGGGGATAAATCTGTTTCAGATGACGCCAAAGAGGACCGTCATTCGGCCAAAGAGGCTCATTATCTGGATGAAGAGGCTCATCATCCGGTTCTTCCATAATATAGATAGGATCGTCCAATCGATGATATTCGAACAAGGGATGGTCCCTTGGGACTTCTTCAAAAAATGGATACATATGGCCCAAGACTATACTTGACGCCATATCTTAGGGATCAGCCTTCATTGAATGGGCTTCATCTCCTTCTTGTGGGGTTTGAATAATTGGAATCTCGACCGCTTCACTCTCATCTGGTGGAAGTTGAACGATCGGGGTTTTGGTAGCTTTAATCTTTCCAAAAGGATCTTGGACGATTGGAGTTTCAGGCCCCGGAGCTTGAGCCGATTCTTGCATGTCGGAAGATGATTCTATCCTGGACGTCTGCACGAGAAAAGAAATCATTAAAAAAAAGAGCGAGATTGTACCTTAGCCCGATGAAGTATCATAGGCTCATCTGAATCAGAACTATGAGTTGGAGAAAGTTGTTTCTGTTTGACTTGTTTGGAGCCTGCTTTCTTTAGCCCAGCTTTCTCAATAGGCTTCTTGGGCAGAGCTGCCTCCAAAGGCTTTAGAGAAAAATGAATGCCAAAAAAACTAAGGAAGAAGATAAAGAAAAGAGTCTCTTACGGCTAGACGGTAAAAAATGATCAAATAGAGAGTAGACAGATATGCAAGGGGAGAAAGAGGCACAAGAAAAAGAAGATAATAAAGAACAAGCCTCAGTCAAGCATTGATCAATGTCTGAAAGTGAAAGGACCTTGAAACATTCCGATTGGGGGGGGGGGAACGAGAATGAAATAGCGGAAGGAGCCATCCTTTAACGAGACCAAATTGGCGGGCGGCAAATTTAGGAGAGTATACTTCCACTGCAGCCTTTCTATTGGCTCCAGTCAAAATGTCATCCCCATCTGACTCGGGAAGCTCATGGATGAAACCGGGGCTGTTGCCCAAAGAGAAAGGAAAGAAATACGGGACCCAATGAAGGGTGTAAAAATATTCAAAAATAGAGTGAGGAATGAGGGAAGTTGGCCCCAGTTGGACAAACAAAAGGCCGACATAAGGATATGAGCGAGCTGACTCAATTGAACCAAAGACGGGAAAATAGGGTCGAAGCCAAAGCTGGATAAGCCAAAGAAGGCTAGAAGTGATTGGTGAAGCACCAGACCGTAACTGTTAAGAATGGCCAAGCCCGGATAAATACCGGCCAGTAAAAAGGAACCCAAATCCAAACGACGACCATTGGCGATATCCGACGAAATAGGAAGATAGCCTGCCAAGGGCTTCTGACTGGGCGCGTAAATGATATATTTGCAAAGCAAATAATAAATGAAAACAATACGTTCCAATACCGATACCAGACCAGTCGACTCGAAAAACGCACGGAAAAAACAGAATAGGAAGAGAATGACGAAGAGTCTATTGAAGGAGGGGGAAAACGAAAGGTAGTGGGAGCAGAAATGGTCGCACCCAAGGGGGCTAACCATTCAAAGTAATAATGCCACGAAGAGTGATGGTGAAAGGACTATAAGTGAAAAGGAAAACGTTGTAATTGGAGGACCAGAAAAACAGTGATGTGGGGAATAGATTTCAGTCAAAAGGGGGTAATGTCAGTGAGAGCTATATAAGGAATGCAAGTTGTGTTCCTCAAGAAAAGTGCGAGTGTATGCGTACAACCTCATACGTTGAAACAAGGTTACAAAAGAAGAGTCGTGTTTAGGCCAAGTACGGATGAAGTTAGATTGGATGATTGGAGAAACGTTCAGAGGTTCTGAAAAGGGGAGATTGGAAATGGAAGAGAATAATTGAGCCAAATGGACAGTAGCAATGGCAGTTTCGTTTACAAAAATGGGACCCAATGAGCACAGTCCATTGTTATCATCAAGGGTATGAATGCCAAACAAGCCCACAGAAGAATCTCCAGAGCAGCTTGGTAATCATCAAAAGTTGAAATGGCCTTTTTTGAAGTGGAAGAAGACGACACCGTAGCAAAGAAATCGAAAGTAAAAAGGTGAAAAAGTTTGCAGAGAAGAAAAGAAAAGTGGTGAAGAGAAAGTGTCAAGACTTTATATAGAGAAGGTAAACGATTCACCCTAGGACAAGTGTCACGGCCCAATTCTAAGGGAGAAGAAAGGGCGGGAAACGAAAAAGGGCGATGTTAGATATGATTTGACATGGAATTGACACAAAAGGCGGCAAATTAATTGGTGCCATGATGGCTTTCGACAAGACGTGTTGGAAAGGTCGCGTATTTATTGGAGAAATGATGGGTTCACATAGGGAATGTAAATGACGGATCTCATTACGCGCAATGTTAACAAAAGGTAGGGCGAAGATCATCAGGCCAAATCCAAGTTGAAATTCCTCCTCGATTTTGTCCCCCAACTCAATCAAGGTGAATTTGGGGGATAATTGTTAGTAGAGAAAATCATTTTAGGATGAACGAGTATATGAAGGACGAAAAAGAAAGATGTATATCTCTCGAGGACGAACGATTCTATGAAGGATGGAAAGGAACGAAGAGGCAAATGCATAATCTCTCAGCAAATGAGGGACTTTGAAGGGAAAAAATGACGATCATCATGAGAACATATACTATGCAGTCGATCCCACGACCTAGTGGTTAAGTAGTAATCCCCACGATCTAAGCGCACAACTCAGCAGTTAAATGCACGATCTAGCTGTTACGTGCAAGCATGAAATATGGAAGTCCTTGAACCAAGGGAAGAAAAACCACTCAAGCGATTGGCTAGACTCTTCACTATAAAAGGTTCAGGCGTGGGAAGAAAGAAAAAAAATGAAGACTCATACCGAGCAATGTATTTTAATTTCTTAGTTTTGTAATTTATAGAATTTTAATTTATGTGCTTGTGCCCCTTGGAGATATTTTCGCAGGATCAAACACCCTTTGCTGGGACTTTATCTCGGGAGGTTTTGGACCTTACACGCGCATTGGCAAAAAAAATGTGCAAATAATAGTAAAAGTGTAGGAGAGATATTTACTATAGGAATGACATAAGATGAATGAATATATTCTCTAAAGTGAAAATATGTGTCTTTATGATTCAAATAGTGCCCACAAAGGCACCATTACATGCATATAAAAAGGGAGTCTTTGGCTTCATTTTATTCATTCATCTTTCACACAAGTCCTAAAATATTCATTCATTCTAAAGAGTCTAGAGTATTGAAAGAGTTTCCACCATTCTTTCTTAATTTCATGTTCTTTGAGAAATGAGTGTCCCTTCTACAAGAAGCATCTGAGTAATCCTGAGAGAACATTAGTTGCAAGACATTCGTAGACCACTGAGATAGGGCTAATAAGTTCTTAAGGACAGAGACAACTCGATTTGGATCAAGTTTTCAATCATCTTCAACCTTTTTCCAGATTTTCTAACTTTCATGATTTATGTTCTGGTTTTTGGTATGTTAGTGTACAATTAATTGAATGATGCACGTTAATTTCATTAAATAACACATCTAGAACATCAATCTTAAGAACTTATTACTTTCTATGTGTTGTTAATCTGCATTTTACATGTTTTAATTGTGTTCTTCCTAAAAAATGTGTTATGTGTATGAAAAATACACATGGGTGTTCCAACGCCCGACGGACGCATAGGTAAAAATCTCATATTACACAAGTCCGTTTGAACACATATTCAAACACCAGTCTTCTGCCAAGGAATATTCAAACGTGTCTTAAAACGCAACTCGAACGCAATTCCTCTGGAAATTTTCAATCGAGCACATCTTCAAACGCTGCACGAACATGAAATCATTGGAAAGTTTTGTTTGAACGTCTGAACGAACATGACACTAACACAAGTTACACCTGGAATTTTTAGATTTAAAATAATAACATAGACTTTGATTAATCTATATTATAGTATGATATACATGTTATAGAATAACTTAGAAAAATAATATACTGAATTTTATAAACTTGGTAGTATAGGTTTAAGTTAATATTAGGGTATTCAATTATCACAAGCATATACCTAGTCAATAATGTGATAAAGTTGAAAATTATTTGTATGTTGCACACTTGGTTGAGAGTTAAAAATATAATTGTACACAAGTAATTCTATCCAAACTTGATTGAAGTTATAATTATATACATATTTATATGAAATATCATTGTACTTGTGAATTGAAGTGCAATGCTGAGATTAAACGTCTAAAATATTCTATTGAGGAAATGATTAGGGAAGTTCTATCAACAAGGAGATAAAAGCCTATGTGGGCATGGATTTAAGTGGTTACACCAGACCCTATCGTCCTTTGAGATTTTTTCTTTTATTTACTTATCATAAGAAACCTTAGTCATAAATTTAAGAAATTGTGTTATTTGGTACTACTATCCAATATAATAACAAGTGGATTCTTAACACGTAAATGAGATCATACATTTGATCGTTGTGTGATTTTTTTTTGTAGACTTATTGATTATTGACATTTTTCTAGTTACACATGGCTAGTGGAAATATAACAGTACTGTAGGCATTGCATTTTTGCATATCAGCCCGATGATGAGTCTCGTATTGAGGCAACTACTTCTTTAGTCATGAAAGTCGCGGGAAACAGATGTTGGAAGGGTAAAGTTGGAAATTAGAATTTTGTTGGATTTTATCTGAGTTGTTTAGCTTCGGCTGCTTGTTGGACTTCCGTTTTAAAGCACATCTCACAAATTAAATAATTAAAACATTTAAAACACATCTCACAAATTAAATTAAAACAAATTAAATTAAACTTAAAATTAAATTAAATTAAATGACGTTCACAAATTAAATTAAAACAAATTAAATTAAACTTAAATTAAATTAAATTAAAACACATTAAATTAACTTCCTAAATTAAATTAAATCCATTTCCTAAAATACATAAATCACATCCCTTAAATAAAGATTTTCCCTATCACATTTTAATTAAAAATATATCCCAATTAATACACAAATATCCCTTTCCTAACCAAATAAGAATTACCCATCCCCTAACCTATAAAAAGAATCATTCACCCCCTTTACCAAACCCTGGCAGGCTAATCTACACAAAAACACAAAAGAAAATAACATTACTGCCTCCCAAAAGCTACCATTGCCGTATACTTCTAAACCCTAAAACCTATCCTTCTCACTCCTCTCGCCTACACCCTAACCCCATTCACAAACTGCCGCATTGCCCATTCAACAGCCCCTAGTCAACCCTATAACTTGGCATCACAAGTAAAAGAAACGTTCACACCCTGAAACATCACACGTACCCGAGCAGCCACCTTCAAAGTCAAACACGAGTCACACACGCCCACTTCCCAACCGACTCAGCCCCTTCACACCAATCACCTTCACTCTGGTCCACTCTCGGCAACGCCAGCCCCCCACTCACACATTACAGCCTCCACTCGCTAGCCCTCAATACACGTAAGCCCCTTCATCATAATCAACTCATACCACACCTTCATAAGCTTCACACAGCCTTGCTTCTCCACGCCACCTGCACGCATAGAGTCCTCTGCCCTTCACATTCCAAACAAAGCCACCAGCCTCTTGCCAATCACGCCACACAGCTTCCATAAGCCAACACGTCCCCACTGCCTCTAAACAAGCCAACACGTCCCCACTGCCCCTAATTTTCTCAACGACACTCTGCCAGCAAATTACCGCATAAACAGTCCCCAAAATACAGCAAAACAGTCCCGAAAACTGCACTAAATCAACCCCACAAACTGCCCAAAACAGTAAAAAAACTGCCCAGTAAAACCCACAAAACTGTCCCGTGAAACTGTCCCCGAATAGCCACCGAAACTGTCCATAAATTGACCTTAAAACAGCAGTGAAACGGAGTGAAAGAAACGACCCGAACAGTGAAACAGCGAGGAAAATATTGGATTAACAAATCGGAAAAGTAGCGGATCATTCACCCTTCCAACGGACGTGTAACGCCCTTTCTTGAGACGACAAAAGAGGTTAGACCTGACGGCACCCTTTTATCGATTATCTTTCGTTTATTTTATTTATTTTTAAAGTATTATTGCATGAGAGTCGTTTGAGACATGATGTGATTGTTGGATGAGCGGGACATGTGTTCCCTTTTGTGGTATATCGGATGGAAACCCGGACGTAAATTCCATAGCCGATTCCGAATGGACGGTAGTATGGTCTGCACTCGGGATACAATGCCACGTACCACTTAAGATACATGTATCTCGTCTCATCCAAATTTGTATTCGAGCATGATGGAATTCTAGGTTCTTTATTTATTATTTTAAGCATGCCTTAACTTAGTTTCGTTATTTAATTTTAAAGCATGATTATGTTTCTTTTTATGCGCGATATTTAATCTAGTTTATATTTATGTTCAAATCATTATTTGTTTGCATTGGTTTGAGGGCTTGACATGTTCAATGTGTGATATTGCGTGTTTATTATTTAAAGATATACTTTCAAGTATGCAAACTTAGATTAGGATTTAGTTAGCGGAAGCATATTAGACCTAAGTGACCTTTGAACATTATTCTTGAGTAGATGCGGTCGATTTATTGCATGAATTATATCATCACAATGACATAAGTAAGGGACCATTCCGAACCCAACGGTTTGAGGTCTTCCCTTGCGAGGGGTGAGTGCGGCCTTAAACCTTTGTCCCGGTTCACACCGGGTGGTGACTCCATTATTCTCCGGTTTAGTCCCCTGCGGACTATTCCGTACTCTCAACTAGGCCCTGAGTCTAGAACAGCATGCGTCGCCCAAGTTCTGTTGTCTACAGTCTGGCGACTCCACTGGGGATAGAGAATCGGCCTCGAAATCATGTCTTGTGTTGTTCATAATTTATGCATTAGTTGACCGTGTCTGTAGTGGGTTGAGGGGGTTAATCAAAGGCTTAGTTAAGGCTTGGTGGTGGTTGGGTGTCTTCCTTCATTCACTACCTTTCGAGGAAAAGCTGTGGAGGCACCTAGATGATCATTACCCGTAGCTTGTTGTGATAGACTAGTTTGGAGGATTCGTTGTTTATTCCTGACACCAAGCGATAAGAGCCTAAGGGGCTTGGGTATTTAAGAGAGCCTCGCTCCACCCTCCCTCTGGGGAATCTACAACGGGAAATTCATTCGACAGTTAGTCACAACACCGTAACTCGTTGGCACGTACCGTAAGGTAAAAAAGGTGCGCTCACTTGGTCATTTGAACCCTTGAGTGGGGAGTCCTTGTTGTGGGCAAAACCTTCGTCTGTGAGAGCCTTTGTCCGCACCCCGTGAATCCACTCGTGAACCTTAGCCATAAGAACCCGTAGTTAGTTATCTTATAATTATGTGTGATGGGCCGCCGCCATTTGGATCCAGTTGGACCTTCTGTCAAAGGGTATGAACCTGTTGGGCCATTTAAACTGGGACAAGTTTGTGTCTTTTGACAGTTGGGCCAAAAGCTTCTAGAATGCCGGTGGGCCATTTTGTGAATAGGGCCTCTTATCATTTGAAGCCATTTAGCCATATCACCGCAAAGTGTAAACCTGTTGGGCCTTTTCAACTGGGACAAGTTTGCACCGCGCGATTGTGTGATTGAATACTTTAAAATGATAATGGGCCAAGTAGTTTAAAGTTTCTTTTTTATAATTTTTATATTCCATGCATCACATACATCTCATGCATCTCATGCATACATGCATCATGTTAACCCTTGTGTCTTAAGAGCCATCATAGATACCCGTTGGGTTAGGAAAAAGAATTCAGAGCCTTCCTATGGAAAAACCAGTATATCCGCCGTTTCATCGCTAAGTTGACATCGGTGTGTGAGCCCATCTTCAAGTTGTTGAGGAAAGATCAACCAGTGAAGTGGAACGAGCAGTGTCAGAAAGCATTTGACAGAATAAGGGAATATTTGGTGAAACCTCCTGTGTTGAAACCTCCGAGACAAGGTAGGGCTTTGGTACTTTATTTGGTTATTGACCTGAAGCGCTGGGGGCGATGATGGTACAAGCCGACGAGACAGGAGTAGAGCATGCCGTCTACTACCTTAGTAAGAAGCTGCTTCCATACGAAGCTCGCTATCAGGAAGTGGAGAAGATTTGTCTAGCCGTAGTATGGGCATCCAAGAAGTTGCGCCACTACTTCCAGTCTTACAAGATCCAAGTGGTCGCAAAGGAGAATCCCTTGAAGTACTTGCACTCAGTACCCTCACTGGTTGGGAAGTTGGGCAGATGGTTAGTGCTGCTGACTGAATTTGATATCGAATACCTCACCTCCAAGGTAATCAAAGGGCGAGCCGTGGCAGAATTCCTGGCCTTGCAACCTATTGAAGGGGATCAGTACAAGTTTGAGTTCCCTGACGAAGAGATCCAAGCTATAGCAGTCCAAGGATGGAAGATGTATTTTGACGGAGCATTGAATTGCAAAGGAGCCGGAATCGAGATTGTAATAGTAACCCCTGAGGGAGAAACCCTGCCTATGGCCAAAAGGCTAACTTTCGGAGTGACGAACAACATGGCCGAGTATGAAGCTTGTGCATTCGGGTTGACCGCACTGTTAGCCTTGAGAGCTAGGAACGTTGAAGTTTTCGGAGATTCGATGTTGGTGATCCGTCAGATGCAAGGAGAATGGGAACTGAAAGAAGAACGGTTGAAACCGTACTTGTTCCATCTCAGAAGTCTAGTGCAGACTATCCCCGATTGTAAATTTCAGCATTTGCCGAGAGAGGAGAATCAGATGGCAGATGCATTGGCAACACTGGCCGCAACTTGGGAAAATCCAGAGAAATTGGTGATGAGACCGCTTGTGTTGACAACGGCAAGCAAGCCAGTCTATGAGATAGGCAGAATCTTAGAAGTGGAGGTCGATGATGGGAAACCTTGGTATTATGATATACAAAGGTATTTGGAGCGTAGGGAATTCCTAGAAGAAGCAAGCGGAAAAGATCGAGTGGCCATTCAGAAGTTAGCCTCTCAATATGTGAGTCTGAAAGGAGAGCTCTACAAGAGGCAGGGCAATGGTATTCAGCTGAAATGTTTAAGAAAGGAAGAAGCTCAGAAGATAATGGAAGAAGTGCACGCTGGTGTATGTGGACCACACATGAACGGATTGAACTTGCCCCGTAAGATTGTGAGACAAGGATTTTTCTGGTCAACCATGGAAGCTGACTGTGTGAAGCTGGTAAAACATTGTCATGACTGTCAAGCACACGGCAATTTGAGTCATCTGTCGCATACAGAATTACATGGGCTGTCGGAGCCATGGCCTTTCTCAGCTTGGGGAATAGATATGATCGGAGAGATTCGACCGAATGCATCGAATGGGCACCGATTTATAGTAGTGGCGGTTGGACTATTTCTCGAAATGGGTAGAAGCCGAATCGTTCCGCAATGTTACAGCAAAGCAGATGGCGAAGTTTATAGCTCGGAATCTCATTTGCCGGTATGGTATGCCGCACCATGTGGTCACGGACAATGGAGTCCAATTTCAGGGAGAAACCAAGCGATGTTACAGAAGTATGGAATCGGCCATCACAAGTCCTCACCATACAGGCCGCAGGCTAACGGGGCAGTCGAGGCAGCCAACAAGACGATAAAGACGATCTTGGCAAGATGACTGAGAACTACAAAGATTGGGCTGATAAGCTGCCATATGCCTTGTGGGGGTACAGAACATCGGTGAGAACGGCAACAGGAGCCACGCCGTATTCTTTGGTTTATGGAATGGAAGCGGTACTGCCGGTGGAAGTTGAGATACAGTCCATGCGGGTGTTAGCAGAAGCAGAGTTGCCTGAACAAGAATGGACCTCGCAAAGGTTTGAACAGTTGGCTCTGATGGATGAGAAGAGGATGAAGTCCTTGCATCACATGCAGATCTATCAGAAGAGGCTGGCTCGAGCGTTCAACAAGAAGATGCGTCCTACCAAGATCAAGAAAGGTGATTTGGTACTCAAGCAGTCGAAGCCGTCGACGACAGACCCAAGAGGGAAGTTCAGACCGAATTGGGAAGGACCATACATCGTTCAGAGAGTAATGGGAAATGGAGCAGTGAGGCTGTCGGACTTAGAAGGGAATGAGTTCACAGAGCCGATCAACGTTGACAGATTGAAACTGTATTTTGCCTGAGGGACAGAAAACTGAATAGTCACCCGCAGAAGACCTAACCCGACGGGATAAGAAAACTCATGCATGCATCCATACATGTAACTTATTGCATTCCTTTTGTGTGTTTTGTGTTTTGTGTTTTGTATTCACAGGTTTTGAAGAAGAAAAGAAAAGCGGCAAAGACAAGCCAATCAGAAACAGCTGAAGCACTCTGTTGAATTTGGGTAGAAATCCTAGGGCTGAGGTCCACATCGTCGTTAAGATTCAGGTGGTAATCTGAGGGTCGAGGCCCATTTTTGAGTTTGAGTTACGGGTATGGATCCCGGGGGCGAAGCCCACATGGTCAGCCGTAGAGAGAAGAATTCCTTAGAGTGAGTGAAAAAAGAAAAAAGAGAAGAGAAGAAAGAAAAAAAAAAGAGAAAAAAAGAAAAAAAAGAAAAAGAAAAAAAAAAGATGAGAGAGAAACTTTGATGGGTAAACATATGTCCAGTGATGACATTTGTGTTGTAGGAGAAGCCTTAGAAACGAGAAGTGCGAAACGCGCTCTTATCTGGTATTCGGAATGGATTGATCTCGCTAGACTCATAAAGCACTTGATAAGGGTATCTCAACAGTAGAAGCCTGAGCGGTTGATGAGATGACCAGTTGAAGAGAGGGTAGATCGGTGAATGACCGTTTGCCTGGATGTCCACACTGATTTGCATTTGCTACGATACATGATATGGTTGGAAAATAAAGAAAGAAAAGTCTCTGCAATGAAAAGAAAATAGACCGCCTATAACCAATAAGCGTGAAGCTACCCTAGGGCGAGTATTAGGACCACCATGAGGAGAAATGCTACCTTAAGGGTAGGCGTGTCAAGAAAAAAAAAGGAAAGAGAAAAAAAAAAGAGGGAAGAAAACAAAGAGAGGAAAAAAAGGAGGAAAAAGAAAGAGGAAAAGAAAAGTCTAAAGAAAGAATGATGCAATAAAAGAAGACCATATCATGTTGAGTATGCTACAGTAATCACAGAATGTGACCCAGACATCCAGGTTGGTTAGACCCACTGGTCCGATTCTCCGAAGCGAAATCATCGAGGTGGCTGACTTAAGGAATAAGCTGCGAGAAGAGCCTTAGCGCACACACACTAGGAGTCTAGTTCAGATCACCCGTTCAGAGGATTGGGTTTGAGTATGTCAAGTACTTAGAAGATTCTTTGGCTTTGACGCGAAGCACCCGTGAGGACAAAAATATGTTTAGCTATCTAGATTATCTCGAAGAGAGACACTACAGTGTGTTGAAAGAGTATCAACATCAATTTCTGCCGGATATGGCATTCTGGGGCGAGGCCCACATCAGTTCAGTATCAGTTCTGCCGGGTAGGGCATTCTGGGGCGAGGCCCACATCAGTTTAGTATCAGTTCTGCCGGGTATGGCATTCTGGGGCGAGGCCCACATCAGTTCAGTATCAGTTCTGCCGGGTAGGGCATTCTGGGGCGAGGCCCACATCAGTTCAGTATCAGTTCTGCCGGTATGTATTCTAGGGCGAGGCCCACATCAGTTCAGTATCAGTTCTGCCGGGTATGGCATTCTGGGGCGAGGCCCACATCAGTTCAGTATCAGTTCTGCCGGGTATGGCATTCTGGGGGCGAGGCCCACATCAGTTCAGTGTCAGTTTCTGCCGGGTATGGCATGCTGGGGGCGAGGCCCATATCAGTTCAACATCAGATCAGCCAGGTACGGCACTCCGGGTATGGAGATACCAACTGCGACACCCTAGGTACGGGGTTAGCATTCAGATTTTGTGGCACTCTAGGTACGGAGGCGTCACTGCGACACCCTAGGTACGGGGTTAGCATTCAGACTTTGTGGCACTCTAGGTACGGAGGCGTCACTGCGACACCCTAGGTACGGGGTTAGCATCCAGACTTGTGGCTCTCTAGGTACGGAGACGTCACCGCGACACCCTAGGTACGGGGTTAGCGTTCAGACTTTGTGGCACTCTAGGTACGGAGGCGTCACTGCGACACCCTAGGTACGGGGTTAGCGTTCAGACTTTGTGGCACTCTAGGTACGGAGGCGTCACTGCGACACCCTAGGTACGGGGTTAGCATTCAGAATTTGTGGCACTCTAGGTACGGAGTCGTCACCGCGACACCCTAGGTACGGGGTAGAATCCAGACTTGTGGCTCTCTAGGTACGGAGACGTCACCGCGACACCCTAGGTACGGGGTTAGCATCCAGACTTGTGGCTCTTTGGTACGGAGACGTCACCGCGACACCCTAGGTACGGGGTTAGCATCCAGACTTGTGGCTCTCTAGGTACGGAGACGTCACCGCGACACCCTAGGTACGGGGTTAGCACTCAGAGACTTGTGGCACTCTAGGTACGGAGTCGTCACCGCGACACCCTAGGTACGGGGTTAGCACTCAGACACTGTGGTCACTCAGTAGGTAGGGAAGTCAACAACACAGGCGTCACCCCCCGGGGCGGGGGGGGGGGGGGGGGGGGGGGGGGGGGGGGGGGGGGGGGGGGGGAGGAGAGAAAGGGCACTGAGGCAAGGGGGGAGGGGGGGAGTCGGGGGGGGGACAGAGACGGAGTCTCACAGCACACACGAGGTACAGGGGTTAGCACTCAGACACTTATGGCACTCTAGGTAACGGAGTCGTTCACCGCGACACCCTAGGTACGGGGTTAGCACTCAGACAACACAACATCACTGCGGCACTCTAGGTACGGAGACGCAACTGCGACACCCTAGTAACGGGGTTTAGCACTATCAACTCAAAACAGCAGAGCGAACCAATGTGGCAGCTGGCGAGCCAGGTAATAAAAATGCATTGCACATACTTTGATAGGATGGTCATTGTCACACACTGAACAAGTCCCATCAAGTGGGGGCGACTGTAGGCATTGCATTTTTGCATATCAGCCCGATGATGAGTCTCGTATTGAGGCAACTACTTCTTTAGTCCATGAAAGTCCGGGAAACAGATGTTGGAAGGGTGTGGAAATGAGAATTTTGTTGGATTTTATCTGAGTTGTTTAGCTTCGGCTGGCTTGTTGGACTTCCGTTTTAAAGCACATCTCACAGAATTAAATAATTAAAACATTTAAAACACATCTCACAAATTAAATTAAAACAAATTAAATTAAACTTAAATTAAATTAAATTAAATGACGTTCACAAATTAAATTAAAACAAATTAAATTAAACTTAAATTAAATAATTAAAACACATTAAATTAACTTCCTAAATTAAATTAAATCCATTTCCTAAAATACATAAATCACATCCCTTAAATAAAGATTTTCCCTATCACATTTTAATTAAAAATATATCCCAATTAATACACAAATATCCCTTTCCTAACCAAATAAGAATTACCCATCCCCTAACCTATAAAAAGAATCATTCACCCCCTTTACCAAACCCTGGCAGGCTAATCTACACAAAAAACAAAAGAAAATAACATTACTGCCTCCCAAAAGCTACCATTGCCGTATACTTCTAAACCCTAAAACCTATCCTTCTCACTCCTCTCGCCTACACCCTAACCCCATTCACAAACTGCCGCATTGCCCATTCAACAGCCCCTAGTCAACCCTATAACTTGGCATCACAAGTAAAAGAAACGTTCACACACCCTGAAACATCACACGTACCCGAGCAGCCACCTTCAAAGTCAAACACGAGTCACACACGCCCACTTCCCAACCGACTCAGCCCCTTCACACCAATCACCTTCACTCTGGTCCACTCTCGGCAACGCCAGCCCCCCACTCACACATTACAGCCTCCACTCGCTAGCCCTCAATACACGTAAGCCCCTTCATCATAATCAACTCATACCACACCTTCATAAGCTTCACACAGCCTTGCTTCTCCACGCCACCTGCACGCATAGAGTCCTCTGCCCTTCACATTCCAAACAAAGCCACCAGCCTCTTGCCAATCACGCCACACAGCTTCCATAAGCCAACACGTCCCCACTGCCTCTAAACAAGCCAACACGTCCCCACTGCCCCTAATTTTCTCAACGACACTCTGCCAGCAAATTACCGCATAAACAGTCCCCAAAATACAGCAAAACAGTCCCGAAAACTGCACTAAATCAACCCCACAAACTGCCCAAAACAGTAACAAAAACTGCCCAGTAAAACCCACAAAACTGTCCCGTGAAACTGTCCCCGAATAGCCACCGAAACTGTCCATAAATTGACCTTAAAACAGCAGTGAAACGGAGTGAAAGAAACGACCCGAACAGTGAAACAGCGAGGAAAATATTGGATTAACAAATCGGAAAAGTAGCGGATCATTCACCCTTCCAACGGACGTGTAACGCCCTTTCTTGAGACGACAAAAGAGGTTAGACCTGACGGCACCCTTTTATCGATTATCTTTCGTTTATTTTATTTATTTTTAAAGTATTATTGCATGAGAGTCGTTTGAGACATGATGTGATTGTTGGATGAGCGGGACATGTTTCCCTTTTGTGGTATATCGGATGGAAACCCGGACGTAAATTCCATAGCCGATTCCGAATGGACGGTAGTATGGTCTGCACTCGGGATACAATGCCACGTACCACTTAAGATACATGTATCTCGTCTCATCCAAATTTGTATTCGAGCATGATGGAATTCTAGGTTCTTTATTTATTATTTTAAGCATGCCTTAACTTAGTTTCGTTATTTAATTTTAAAGCATGATTATGTTTCTTTTTATGCGCGATATTTAATCTAGTTTATATTTATGTTCAAATCATTATTTGTTTGCATTGGTTTGAGGGCTTGACATGTTCAATGTGTGATATTGCGTGTTTATATATTTAAAGATATACTTTCAAGTATGCAAACTTAGATTAGGATTTAGTTAGCGGAAGCATATTAGACCTAAGTGACCTTTGAACATTATTCTTGAGTAGATGCGGTCGATTTATTGCATGAATTATATCATCACAATGACATAAGTAAGGGACCATTCCGAACCCAACGGTTTGAGGTCTTCCCTTGCGAGGGGTGAGTGCGGCCTTAAACCTTTGTCCCGGTTCACACCGGTGGTGACTACTCATTATTCTCCGTTTAGTCCCCTGCGGACTATTCCGTACTCTCAACTAGGCCCTGAGTCTAGAACAGCATGCGTCGCCCAAGTTCTGTTGTCTACAGTCTGGCGACTCCACTGGGGATAGAGAATCGGCCTCGAAATCATGTCTTGTGTTGTTCATAATTTATGCATTAGTTGACCGTGTCTGTAGTGGGTTGAGGGGGTTAATCAAAGGCTTAGTTAAGGCTTGGTGGTGGTTGGGTGTCTTCCTTCATTCACTACCTTTCGAGGAAAAGCTGTGGAGGCACCTAGATGATCATTACCCGTAGCTTGTTGTGATAGACTAGTTTGGAGGATTCGTTGTTTATTCCTGACACCAAGCGATAAGAGCCTAAGGGGCTTGGGTATTTAAGAGAGCCTCGCTCCACCCTCCCTCTGGGGAATCTACAACGGGAAATTCATTCGACAGTTAGTCACACACCGTAACTCGTTGGCACGTACCGTAAGGTATAAAAAAGGTGCGCTCACTTGGTCATTTGAACCCTTGAGTGGGGAGTCCTTGTTGTGGGCAAAACCTTCGTCTGTGAGAGCCTTTGTCCGCACCCCGTGAATCCACTCGTGAACCTTAGCCATAAGAACCCGTAGTTAGTTATCTTATAATTATGTGTGATGGGCCGCCGCATTTGGATCCAGTTGGACCTTCTGTCAAAGGGTATGAACCTGTTGGGCCATTTAAACTGGGACAAGTTTGTGTCTTTTGACAGTTGGGCCAAAAGCCTCTAGAATGCCGGTGCGCCATTTTGTGAATAGGGCCTCTTATCATTTGAAGCCATTTAGCCATATCACCGCAAAGTGTAAACCTGTTGGGCCTTTTCAACTGGGACAAGTTTGCACCGCGCGATGGTGTGATTGAATACTTTAAAATGATAATGGGCCAAGTAGTTTAAAGTTTCTTTTTTATAATTTTATATATTCCATGCATCATATACATCTCATGCATCTCATGCATACATGCATCATGTTAACCCTTGTGTCTTAAGAGCCATCATAGATACCCGTTGGGTTAGGAAAAAGAATTCATCAGCCTTCCTAGGGAAAAACCAGTATATCATCGCCGTTTCATCTCGCTAAGTTGACATCGGTGTGTGAGCCCATCTTCAAGTTGTTGAGGAAAGATCAACCAGTGAAATGGAACGAGCAGTGTCAGAAAGCATTTGACAGAATAAGGGAATATTTGGTGAAACCTCCTGTGTTGAAACCTCCGAGACAAGGTAGGGCTTTGGTACTTTATTTGGCTATTGAACCTGAAGCGCTGGGGGCGATGATGGTACAAGCCGATGAGACAGGAGTAGAGCATGCCGTCTACTACCTCAGTAAGAAGCTGCTTCCATACGAAGCTCGCTATCAGGAAGTGGAGAAGATTTGTCTAGCAGTAGTATGGGCATCCAAGAAGTTGCGCCACTACTTCCAGTCTTACAAGATCCAAGTGGTCGCAAAGGAGAATCCTTGAAGTACTTGCACTCAGTACCCTCGCTGGTTGGGAAGTTGGGCAGATGGTTAGTGCTGCTGACTGAATTTGATATCGAATACCTCACCTCCAAGGTAATCAAAGGGCGAGCCGTGGCAGAATTCCTGGCCTTGCAACCTATTGAAGGGGATCAGTACAAGTTTGAGTTCCCTGACGAAGAGATCCAAGCTATAGCAGTCCAAGGATGGAAGATGTATTTTGACGGAGCAGTGAATTGCAAAGGAGCCGGAATCGGGATTGTAATAGTAACCCCTGAGGGAGAAACCCTGCCTATGGCCAAAAGGCTAACTTTCGGAGTGACGAACAACATGGCCGAGTATGAAGCTTGTGCATTCGGGTTGACCGCACTGATAGCCTTGAGAGCTAGGAATGTTGAAGTTTTCGGAGATTCGATGTTGGTGATCCGTCAGATGCAAGGAGAATGGGAACTGAAAGAAGAACGGTTGAAGCCGTACTTGTTCCATCTCAGAAGTCTAGGCAGACTATCCCCGATTGTAAATTTCAGCATTTGCCGAGAGAGGAGAATCAGATGGCAGATGCATTGGCAACACTGGCCGCAACTTGGGAAAATCCAGAGAAACTGGTGATGAGACCGCTTGTGTTGACAACGGCAAGCAAGCCAGTCTATGAGATAGGCAGAATCTTAGAAGTGGAGGTCGATGATGGGAAACCTTGGTATTATGATATACAAAGGTATTTGGAGCGTAGGGAATTCCTAGAAGAAGCAAGCGGAAAAGATCGAGTGCCATTCAGAAGTTAGCCTCTCAATATGTGAGTCTGAAGGAGAGCTCTACAAGAGGCAGGGCAATGGTATTCAGCTGAAATGTTTAAGAAAGGAAGAAGCTCAGAAGATAATGGAAGAAGTGCACGCTGGTGTATGTGGACCACACATGAACGGATTGAACTTGTCCCGCAAGATTGTGAGACAAGGCTTTTTCTGGTCAACCATGGAAGCTGACTGTGCGAAGCTGGTAAAACATTGTCATGACTGTCAAGCACACGGCAATTTGAGTCATCTGTCGCATACAGAATTACATGGGCTGTCGGAGCCATGGCCTTTCTCAGCTTGGGGAATAGATATGATCGGAGAGATTCGACCGAATGCATCGAATGGGCACCGATTTATAGTAGTGGCGGTTGACTATTTCTCGAAATGGGTAGAAGCCGAATCGTTCCGCAATGTTACAGCAAAGCAGATGGCGAAGTTTATAGCTCGGAATCTCATTTGCCGGTATGGTATGCCGCACCATGTGGTCACGGACAATGGAGTCCAATTTCAGGGAGAAACCAAAGCGATGTTACAGAAGTATGGAATCGGCCATCACAAGTCCTCACCATACAGGCCGCAGGCTAACGGGGCAGTCGAGGCAGCCAACAAGACGATAAAGACGATCTTGGCAAAGATGACTGAGAACTACAAAGATTGGGCTGATAAGCTGCCATATGCCTGTGGGGGTACAGAACATCGGTGAGAACGGCAACAGGAGCCACGCCGTATTCTTTGGTTTATGGAATGGAAGCGGTACTGCCGGTGGAAGTGAGATACAGTCCATGCGGGTGTTAGCAGAAGCAGAGTTGCCTGAACAAGAATGGACCTCGCAAAGGTTTGAACAGTTGGCTCTGATGGATGAGAAGAGGATGAAGTCCTTGCATCACATGCAGATCTATCAGAAGAGGCTGGCTCGAGCGTTCAACAAGAAGGTGCGTCCTACCAAGATCAAGAAAGGTGATTTGGTACTCAAGCAGTCGAAGCCGTCGACGACAGACCCAAGAGGGAAGTTCAGACCGAATTGGGAAGGACCATACATCGTTCAGAGAGTAATGGGAAATGGAGCAGTGAGGCTGTCGGACTTAGAAGGGAATGAGTTCACAGAGCCGATCAACGTTGACAGATTGAAACTGTATTTTGCCTGAGGGACAGAAAACTGAATAGTCACCCGCAGAAGACCTAACCCGACGGGATAAAGAAAACTCATGCATGCATCCATACATGTAACCCATTATTGCATTCCTTTTGTGTGTTTTGTGTTTTGTGTTTTGTATTCACAGGTTTTGAAGAAAAGAAGAAGCGGCAAAGACAAGCCAATCAGAAACAGCGGAAGCACTCTGTTGAATTTGGGTAGAAATCCTAGGGCTGAGGTCCACATCGTCGTTAAGATTCAGGTGGTAATCTGAGGGTCGAGGCCCATTTTTGAGTTTGAGTTACGGGTATGGATCCCGGGGGCGAAGCCCACATGGTCAGCCGTAGAGAGGAAGAATTCCTTAGAGTGAGTGAAAAAAGAAAAAAAAAGAGAAGAGAAGAAAGAAAAAAAAAAGAGAAAAGAAAAAAAAAAGAAAAAGAAAAATGAGTGAGAGAAAATCTTGATGGGTAAACATATGTCCAGTGATGACATTGTGTGTTGTAGGAGAAGCCTTAGAAACGAGAAGTGCGAAACGCGCTCTTATCTGGTATTCGGAATGGATTGATCTCTGCTAGACTCATAAAGCACTTGATAAGGGTATCTCAACAGTAGAAGCCTGAGCGGTTGATGAGATGACCAGTTGAAGAGAGGGTAGATCGGTGAATGACCGTTTGCCTGGATGTCCACACTGATTTGCATTTGCTACGATACATGATATGGTTGGAAAATAAAGAAAGAAAAGTCTCTGCAATGAAAAGAAAATAGACCGCCTATAACCAATAAGCGTGAAGCTACCCATGCGAGTATTAGGACCACCATGAGGAGAAATGCTACCTTAAAGGGTAGGCGTGTCAAGAAAAAAAAAGGAAAGAGAAAAAAAAAAGAGGAAAAGAAAAGAAAGAGAGGAAAAAAAGGAGGAAAAAGAAAGAGGAAAAGAAAAGTCTAAAGAAAGAGATGATGCAATAAAAGAAGACCATATCATGTTGAGTATGCTACAGTAATCACAGAATGTGACCCAGACATCCAGGTTGGTTAGACCCACTGGTCCGATTCTCCGAAGCGAAATCATCGAGGTGGCTGACTTAAGGAATAAGCTGCGAAAGAGCCTTAGCGCACACACACTAGGAGTCTAGTTCAGATCACCCGTTCAGAGGATTGGGTTTGAGTATGTCAAGTACTTAGAAGATTCTTTGGCTTTGACGCGAAGCACCCGTTGAGGACAAAAATATGTTTAGCTATCAAGATTATCTCGAAGAGAGACACTACAGTGTGTTGAAAGAGTATCAACATCAATTTCTGCCGGATATGGCATTCTGGGGGCGAGGCCCACATCAGTTCAGTATCAGTTCTGCCGGGTAGGCATTCTGGGGCGAGGCCCACATCAGTTTAGTATCAGTTCTGCCGGGTATGGCATTCTGGGGCGAGGCCCACATCAGTTCAGTATCAGTTCTGCCGGGTATGGCATTCTGGGGCGAGGCCCACATCAGTTCAGTATCAGTTCTGCCGGTATGGCATTCTAGGGCGAGGCCCACATCAGTTCAGTATCAGTTCTGCCGGGTATGGCATTCTGGGGCGAGGCCCACATCAGTTCAGTATCAGTTCTGCCGGGTATGGCATTCTGGGGGCGAGGCCACATCAGTTCAGTGTCAGTTTCTGCCGGGTATGGCATGCTGGGGGCGAGGCCCATATCAGTTCAACATCAGATCACCAGGTAGGCACTCTAGGGTTGGAGATACCAACTGCGACACCCTAGGTACGGGGTTAGCATTCAGATTTTGTGGCACTCTAGGTACGGAGGCGTCACTGCGACACCCTAGGTACGGGGTTAGCATTCAGACTTTGTGGCACTCTAGGTACGGAGGCGTCACTGCGACACCCTAGGTACGGGGTTAGCATCCAGACTTGTGGCTCTCTAGGTACGGAGACGTCACCGCGACACCCTAGGTACGGGTTTAGCGTTCAGACTTTGTGGCACTCTAGGTACGGAGGCGTCACTGCGACACCCTAGGTACGGGGTTAGCGTTCAGACTTTGTGGCACTCTAGGTACGGAGGCGTCACTGCGACACCCTAGGTACGGGGTTAGCATTCAGAATTTGTGGCACTCTAGGTACGGAGTCGTCACCGCGACACCCTAGGTACGGGGTTAGCATCCAGACTTGTGGCTCTCTAGGTACGGAGACGTCACCGCGACACCCTAGGTACGGGGTTAGCATCCAGACTTGTGGCTCTTTAGGTACGGAGACGTCACCGCGACACCCTAGGTACGGGGTTAGCATCCAGACTTGTGGCTCTCTAGGTACGGAGACGTCACCGCGACACCCTAGGTACGGGGTTAGCACTCAGAGACTTGTGGCACTCTAGGTACGGAGTCGTCACCCCACGACCGCGACAACCTAGGTACGGTTAGCACTCAGACACTTGTGGCACTCTAGGTACGGAGTCGTCACCACGCGACACACCTAGGTACGGGGTTAGCACTCAGACACTTATGGCACTCTAGGTACGGAGTCGTCACCGCCACACCCTAGGTACGGGGTTAGCACTCAGACAACAACACACATCACACTGCGGCACTCTAGGTACGGAGACGCAACTGCGACACCCTAGGTACGGGGTTAGCACTATCAACTTCAACTCAACACAGCAGGCGAACCATGTGGCAGCTGGCGAGCCAGGTAAGTAAAAATGCATTGCACATACTTTGATAGGATTGTCATTGTCACACACTGCACAAGTCCCATCAAAGTGGGGGCGACTGTAGGCATTGCATTTTTGCATATCAGCCCGATGATGAGTCTCGTATTGAGGCAACTACTTCTTTAGTCATGAAAGTCGCGGGAAACAGATGTTGGAAGGGTAAAGTGGAAATTAGAATTTTGTTGGATTTTATCTGAGTTGTTTAGCTTCGGCTGCTTGTTGGACTTCCGTTTTAAAGCACATCTCACAAATTAAATAATTAAAACATTTAAAACACATCTCACAAATTAAATTAAAACAAATTAAATTAAACTTAAATTAAATTAAATTAAATGACGTTCACAAATTAAATTAAAACAAATTAAATTAAACTTAAATTAATTAATTTAAAACACATTAAATTAACTTCCTAAATTAAATTAAATCCATTTCCTAAAATACATAAATCACATCCTTAAATAAAGATTTTCCCTATCACATTTTAATTAAAAATATATCCCAATTAATACACAAATATCCCTTTCCTAACCAAATAAGAATTACCCATCCCCTAACCTATAAAAGAATCATTCACCCCCTTACCAAACCCTGGCCGGCTAATCTACACAAAACACGAAAGAAAATAACATTGATGCCTCCCAAAAGCTTCCATTGCCGTATACTTCTAAACCCTAAAACCTATCCTTCTCACTCCTCTCGCCTACACACCCTAACCCCATTCACAAACTGCCGCATTGCCCATTCAACAGCCCCTAGTCACCCTATAACTTGGCATCATAAGTAAAAGAAACGCTCACACCCTGAAACATCACACGTACCCGAGCAGCCACCTTCAAAGTCAAACACGAGTCACACACGCCCACTTCCCAACCGACTCAGCCCCTTCACACCAATCACCTTCACCCTGGTCCACTCTCGGCAACGCCAGCCCCCCACTCACACATTACCCTCCACTCGCTAGCCCTCAATACACGTAAGCCCCTTCATCATAATCAACTCATACCATACCTTCATAAGCTTCACGCAGCCTTGCTTCTCCACGCCACCTGCACGCATAGAGTCCTCTGCCCTTCACATTCCAAACAAAGCCACCAGCCTCTTGCCAATCACGCCACACAGCTTCCATAAGCCAACATGTCCCCACTGCCTCTAAACAAGCCAACACGTCCCCACTGCCCCTAATTTTCTCAACGACACTCTGCCAGCAAATTACCGCATAAACAGTCCCCAAAGTACAGCAAAACAGTCCCGAAAACTGCACTAAATCAACCCCACAACTGCCCAAAACAGTAACAAAAACTGCCCAGTAAAACCCACAAAACTGTCCCGTGAAACTGTCCCCGAATAGCCACCGAAACTGTCCATAAATTGACCTTAAAACAGCAGTGAAACGGAGTGAAAGCAACGACCCGAACAGCGAAACAGCGAGGAAAATATTGGATTAACAAATCAGAAAAGTAGCGGATCATTCACCCTTCCAACGGACGTGTAACGCCCTTTCTTGAGACGACAAAAGAGGTTAGACCTGACGGCACCCTTTTATCTATTATCTTTCGTTTATTTTATTTATTTTTAAAGTATTATTGCATGAGAGTCGTTTGAGACATGATGTGATTGTTGGATGAGCGGGACATGTGTTCCCTTTTGTGGTATATCGGATGGAAACCCGGACGTAAATTCCATAGCCGATTCCGAATGGACGGTAGTATGGTCTGCACTCGGGATACAATGCCACGTACCACTTAAGATACATGTATCTCATCTCATCCAAATTTGTATTCGAGCATGATGGAATTCTAGGTTCTTTATTTATTATTTTAAGCATGCCTTAACTTAGTTTCGTTATTTAATTTTAAAGCATGATTATGTTTCTTTTTATGCGTGATATTTAATCTAGTTTATATTTATGTTCAAATCATTATTTGTTTGCATTGGTTTGAGGGCTTGACATGTTCAATGTGTGATATTGCGTGTTTATTATTTAAAGATATACTTTCAAGTATGCAAACTTAGATTAGGATTTAGTTAGCGGAAGCATATAGACCTAAGTGACCTTTGAACATTATTCTTGAGTAGATGCGGTCGATTTATTGCATGAATTATATCATCACAATGACATAAGTAAGGGACCATTCCGAACCCAACGGTTTGAGGTCTTCCCTTGCGAGGGGTGAGTGCGGCCTTAAACCGTTTGTCCCGGTTCACACCGGGTGGCGACTCCATTATTCTCCGGTTTAGTCCCCTGCGGACTATTCCGTACTCTCAACTAGGCCTGAGTCTAGAACAGCATGCGTCGCCCAGGTTCTGTTGTCTACAAGTACCATTTGCTCATTAAGAGAAACCAGATAAGTTTGGTGGAGCAAACTTCAAACAGTGATAGAGTAAAATGTTGTTCTACCTAACAACACTGCAGTTGACTAAGTATCTCAAAGATTCTCTGGGTCTTGTGAAGGGAGAAACGAAAACAACCAAGCAACTATGAGATGAGACATGGTCGTCATACGACTTCTTGTGGAAGAACTACCTCTTGTGAGGGCTTGAAAATATCCTATAAAATGTGTATCAAGGCATGACTTCTTAGAAGATTCTTTGGGAACCTCTCGAGAAGAAGTATAAAACAGAGGATGCCGGACAAAAGAAATTTATCGTGGGTAGGTTCGTAGACTATAAAATGGTAGATTCAAGGACAATAATGTCTCATTTGGGTGAACTTAAGTTGATCATTCATGAAATATTGGATGGGGAATGAAATTGTGTGAGACATTTCAAGTTCCCACAATTATTGAAAAGTTACCTCCAACATGTAAGGACTTTAGCAGCTATCTGAAACACAAAAAGTAGATGAGTCTTGAAGACCTTGGTGTTCGATTGAGGTTTGAAGAGGACAACAAGAAATCTAAGAAAGCTTGCTACAAGATTATTGAGTATAAAACCAACATCGTGAAGGTGTAAATGGTAGCAAGAAGAGAAAGAACAGTTGTGCTGATTCTTCCTATGAAAATAAGAAGTTCAAGGAAAGTGCTACGTCCTTGGAAAAGACAGTCATATGGAAAAAAACTACATAAAAAAGAAGTCTCAGGAAAATGGTAATAAAAAGAAAAATGAGGTCCATGTCACTGAAGATGAGCAATTAACTGATAAGATTTCAGAGTTGAACCTCTTAACAGTTGTAACTAAAGCCAATATGGTTGGAAACCCGAAGGAATAGTGGATAGATACGGGGCTACTCGCCATATCTGTGCAGATAGCAAGATATTTTCCTCATATTAGAAGGTTGACTGTGGCGATCATCTAACTATGATAGATTCATCGACCTCCAAAGTAGTTGGACAAGGCATAATGGCTCTAAATATGACATCTAAGAATGCATTTATATTGAAAAATGTTCTGCATATTTCCGATATTTAGAATAACTTGGTTTCAGGCTCTCTAGTTAGTAAGAATGACTTTAAGCTTGTATTTGTTTCTGATAAGTTTGTACTATCTAAAAATGATATCTATATAGGAAAATGATACCTCAGTGAGAGCCTTTTCAAGTTCAATATAATAATATCAATCGACATGGTATTAATAATAAAACTACCTTTTTCTGCTTATATTATTGAGTCACAAATATATGAAATGGCACGTTGGGACATATTAATTATAATACATGTGTAAATTAATTAACATGGATCTAATACCTAAATTTACAATTGATAACCAATGTAAATATGAAGCATGTGTTGAAGTAAAAATGAATAGAGTTTTATTTCATTCCATAGAACAAAGTTCTGAACCCTTGAAACTTATACACATCGATATGTGTGATATAAATGTTGTGCAAACAAAAGGTGATAAAAAATATTTTGTCATTTTTATCAATAATAGCATAAAATTATGCTATGTGTATTTACTGAGAGCAAAAATGAAGCTATTGAGAGCTTTATACATTACAAAGCGAAGTTGAAAATCAACTTGGAAAGAAAATCAAAAGAATCAAGAGTGATAGGGGAGGTAAATATGTGGCATCATTCGGTGAATATTGTTCCAATCATAGAATTATTCATGAAACTACTGCTCCTTATTCGCCTCAATAAAATGGGATTGCAAAACGCAAAAATTGAACATTGAAAAAATGATGAATGCCATATTGACAAGCTCTGCTTTACTCCAGAACCTGTGGAAGGAAGCATTGTTTTCCGACAACTACGTTGTGGAAAGATCATGCACCTTCCTACAAATAGCTAAAAGTATGGGGGTATCTCACCAAAGTAATGGTTCCTAAACCTAAGAATGTGAGAATAGGGCCAAAAATATTGATTGTATATTCATTAGATATGCTCACAATAATAGTGGTGTATCGATTCTTAGTACATAAGTATGAAATTCCTGACATCAATCCAAATATGATAATTGATTCAATGAATGTGACATTCTTTGAAGAGATATTTCCTTGTAAGGAAAATTAAAGAACAGAGTCTCTCAAAAGTATCATTTATACTGCTACAAGTAGTGATCAAGTTAACTAAGAATCAGATCAATATGAAATTATTGAGGAAAATGAACCTAGACGTAGCAAAAATGCAAGACCATCTAAGTCATTTGGACCTAATTTTCTAACATACCTGTTAGAAAATGAGTCTCAAAGCTATAAAGAATCAATGTCTTCTTCGGAGGCACCTTTGTGGAAAGAGGCTGTCAATAGTGAGATTGAATCAATCCTTCAAAATCATACTTAGGAGTTGGTTGATCTTCCTCTAGTTGTAATCCACTGGGCTACAAATGGATTTTTCAAATGGAAGATGAATCCGGATGGATCAATAGATAAGTATAAGGCAAGACTTGACATAAAAGGTTATAGACAAAAAAGAATGTCTTGATTACTTTGATACATATTCACCAATGACCCGTATCACTTCAATAAGGATGTTATATAGGCATAACAACTATATTTTTGGTCTTAAAATATATCAAATGGATGTAAAGACGACATTCTTGAATTGTGAATTAGATGAAGAGATTTACATGGAATAACTAGAAGGTTTCAATTTTCCTAGACAAGAACACAAGGTGTGTAAACTTGTAGAATCCTTATACGGATTGAAACAAAAATCTAAACAATGGCATGAAAAATTTGGAAAATAGATATTTTCAAGTGGGTTCAAAATCAATGAGTGTGATAAGTGTGTATACACTAAATCAACTCAAAAGGATATATCATTGTATGTCTCTACGTAGACGATATGCTGATAATTAATAGTAATCATGATGATACAATCTACCAAGAAAATATTGACTAGCAAATTTGTTATGAAAGATTTAGGAGTAGCTGGTGTGATCTTAGGAATTAAGATATCCATAACATCAGAGTGGTACATTTTATCTCAGGCTCATTATGTTGAGAAAATACTTGAGAGATATAATAAAGGAGATCTAAACGTGGCTAGAACTCATGTGGACCTAACTCTTCACTTATCAAAGAATACCGACTCAAACGTATCACAATTAAAGTATTCGAGAATCATCAAAAGTCTGATGTATCTCACAAATTGCATACGACCATATATCGCTCAGTTGTTGTAACATGCTTGGCAGATATATATAAGTAATCTATGACATAAATACTGGAAAGCCATAGTAAGAGTTTTGAGGTATGTGAGAGAAACGTCAAAATATAGTCTACATTATAGAAAATATCATGCTGTTTTAGAGGAATATAACGATGCTAACTGGATATCTAATATAGTGGAATCCAATTGTGTTTGCCTCGTACGAAGCACGTATCGGATAACTAGCAATTAGTCTCTGTAATCGGATAATCAGTATTTATGTCATTTAAGAGTACCAGTTTTGTATCCCTGCTTGATCATCATCTCCATATGACTAAAGTGATACTTCCATCTTGACATCATACCCAATACACTACGATTCTCAGTATACCTAGAAAAGACGTACACAGAATCTGTTAAAGCTCCGAACGACCAAAACCAAAGCGTACTGATTATCGCAAGTATTAGCGATGCAAGTCTCAGGTTAAGACCACATACACCCACCCTGATTCGGACTCCCATAGACACATAGTCATACTACCAATAAGATTCTGATGGGTCTATCCAGAGCAAAGCTGTTCCCGATCCAACGGCTAACAAAACCTCATATCACACTTGCATAAGTATCCAATACTTAAATATATGAGAACTATGCTGTTAAGCTTCCAGAACGCGCACAACTGCAATACTAGCCTATTCTGCATTATCGATGTCCAGTCTCGATAATACTACGACTAAGAATATTTAATGATTAAATCTTTCGTGGATTAATATTGTCTCATATCTTATTAATTCGGTACTAATCATATGGACTTTTATTATTTATATATATCCAAGTAATCTAATTATAAAATGATAAAAGAGTCATTTCCTTTGTCACACAGTTAATTTGTACAAAGAACACCATGTCTTTTACAAATAGTGATGCTATGGATCATAATTTTCCAACAATCTCCCACTTGGCCTATAGCCAATCACTCAGGTGTCCAACACCAGAACTATGTACGGGTCGCTCATGCTTATACTGAGATATAGCTTTCGTCAGAAGATCTATAAGGTTATCATCTGAAACAATCTTTTGATCTTGACATCTCTACGATGTATGATCTCACAGATCAAATGAAATGGTCAAAGTACATACTTGGATCATTGATGAGACCGTAATTCCTTAGCCGATGCTTTTGCCCCACTCAGCTGCTAACAGAACTATTCCTAATCAAATTAGGAATTTTATAGATCTAAAATGTTTTTTTTGCTGCCTCAGTCGCAGTAATTTAATCCGATTTTATTGGATCGACAATAGTATCTTGCTTGGAAGATTTCCAGCTCACTGTTCCGATATTTAAACAAAATATGTACCCTTATTAAGACTCAAAGTCGTCTTTATTAGTTAGGAAACTTACGTTGGTGAACCTAGTCACTTCAAGTTCTCATTCTTTATAATTTAAGAAAGCATCCTTAGTTCGTCTAAGATACTTAAGGATGTTATTAACATCAATCTAGTGACCATCACCTGGATCGGCCTGATAGTGACTTCACATGCTCAAAGCATATGAGACACCAGGTCGCTTAAACACGTTTGTCACAGTACGAGCTCTTGGAGAGTGCCAAAAACTTTTATATCTATCCTAGAGATCCTTATTCCTAGAATAAAGGTTGCCTCTCCCAAGTATTCCATGGAGAACGTTTAATGAATAGGATAATTATTGTCAGTACGCTCCCACTAACCTTTTTATATACACAAGAATCGTCGTTTTGTTTTGAATGAAACCATATACCACTATGATCTCATCAAAACATTGGTTCCAAGAACGCAATGCTTGCTAGAATATATAAATGGATCGACTTAACTTGCAAACCTTGTTTGCATGTTATGGTCCAACAAAACCATCAGGTTGTTGTATGTAAACATCCTCCAAAGGTTTCCATTAAGGAAAGCGGTTTTAACGTTCAGCTGCCATATTTCATAAACAAAATATGCAGCACTAGCAAGCATTATCCGAATGGATTTAATCATGGCAACTGGTAAATAGGTTTCATCATAATCAACACCATGTTGATGACGATACCCTTTTGCTATAAGCTTAGCTTTGTACATTTTATGTTTCCATCCATGTTTGTCTTCACCATGAAGATTCATTTGTTACCTGTAAGCAAAATGCCTTCTGGTACATTAACCAGTGTCCAAACTTGGTTGGTGTACATGGAATCCATTTCGGACTTCATAAAATCTTGCCATAAAGCAGAGTCGATACCTTGTATCGTTTCCTCATACGTAGTCGGTTCATAATCCTCAATAAGATTAATGTCTATATGAGGTTAGATCAGAAACCCATACCTCTCAGGTTTTTTTTCTGACTCTCTCCGATCTACGTGGTTCTTGTGTATTAGAAGATTATGGTACAGCCTCATCCTTGATGAACTGTTTGTGTTCCGTAAGGGAGTCGGTGTCTGGAATAGTATCACTCCAATTTTCATCGAGTTCTACTTTCCTCCCACTTACCACTGCATTTAGGATTTCCTCTTAGGAAAATCGCATGGAGAGCAACAAATACCTTGTTTCTTTGTGTGGGTGGTATAAGTAATATTCATCGGTTTCCCTAGGATAACCAATTACATATTGGCACTTATCCGATTTAGGTTGTAGTTTGATCATCCAAACATATGCCCAGCATTCCCAAATCTTCAGGAATGAGAAACCCGATTTATTTCCTGTCCATATTTCATATGGAGTCTGTCCAATAAACTTTGACGGAACCTTATTCAAATAAGTATTGCACTGTTCAATGTGTATCCCTTGAAGGAAATTGGTAGATCAATGCCACTCATTTTTTACCTTACCATGTCCAACAAAGTTCGGTTTCTCCGTTCGAACACACCAGTTAATTAAGGTGTTCCCGGAGGAGCCCACTGTGAAAGAATACCATACTCTTTCAAATAATCGAGAAACTTATTGCTCAAGTATTTTCCACCACGGTCCAACCATAATGTTTTAATACTTTAGCCAGTCTATCTTTCTACTTCGTGTCGAAACTCTTTGAATTTATGAAAAGTTCACGATTTATGTTTCATAAGATACACATAACCATAACGCGATGCAACATCCGTAAAGGTTATAAAGTATTTTTATCCATGTCTAACCTCGCTAGATATGAGCCAGTTTACGTCACCATGAACGAGGGCTAACAGGTCGGTGGCACGTACACCTTTACCGTTAAAAGGCGTCTTAAGAACTTTGCCTAATAAATAAAATTCGCAGACATCATATGAATTAGGATCAAATCCGTCCAAGTATCCACTCTTCAAAAGTGTGGATATACGAGTCTCGTTAATGTGTTCCAGACAATAATGTCATAAATAAGTCTCATCCGATTTATTCAGTTTGAGCCTTTTGTTTGTCATATTATATGTTTGAGATTCATTTATATTCAAAATATAAATATTGTTATTCACATCTAATGTGTATATCTCAATATCTTTATAAACAAAACACCCAGTGTTCTGGAACATAAAGGTATACCCGCAATGGGTTAAACTAGATATAGAGATAATATTTCTAGTCAAACTAGGTACATTTTAACAGTTTCCTTATTTAAGTACATTCCCAAAGGGTAGTTCCAAAACTTAGGTTCCCACAGCCAAAAATAACGACTCTCGTCCTGTTTCTGACTCGTAGGTCGATCTCATTTGAATCTAGTTTCCTACTAATTAGCAGACCGCGCACATCAATATATATGTATGTACCACATCCAGTATCGAAATCCAATTCTAAAACTAGTAGTGGACATATTTATAACAAACATATCTGAAGTCGGAGCTTTGCCCGCCTTCACTTCCTTCATGTCTTCCTTGCCTCCTTTGTCTTCATAGAAGATTGTGATGATTTTACCTTTGCCTCTTTTCTTCACACCCTCAGAAGCCTTCGGCCAAGCCTTGACCTTCCGGGATGTCAAAGTAAGATGCGCCTAGCGCTTCTTGCCCTTTTGAAAGCTCTGGCTCTGCCTCATTGAGCATAGCCATTAACTTTCCAAGAGTTTTCTCTTGGTTCATTATGAACCCGGCCCAGCTTTCGAGCAGAGACTATAAGATCGAATCTATGGAAGTCTCGGCTTGTAGGTAATGCCAGCTAACCTAACTGTTCGATGTCAATAATTATCTGTGACACCTAGTGCTTCTAAGATCTAAGGTTAGATCTATGAAGATCCTTTAATTTCAACATCATGATATAAGAATCTAATCCTTTGTTCTGATGATGAAATAAAGGACTCATTACAGCAAGCAAAACGGATTGAACATTAAAGTTATCATCACGAAGAGTCTTCCTAAGCTCATGCTCTACTATGTGCTCAACTCCGGGATCAGGGCTCGAGAGGTTTCTCTATCCAATAAAGTAACTTCTCAGCTCCCAAGACTATCCTGATATTCATTTCCCAATCTGGAAAATTTATGCCATTAAAGACATTTTCACTATGGATTATCTCTCTTAACGCTAATCTTTCAATCATCTTGTTTGCTATAGTCTAATGATCCAGTCAACGATTTTGGTACACTCAAAATGCAATGGTTACTATAGTCTAACTATATAACCAACTACAAATAGAGTAGTGTGTTGTACAGTCTAACTATTCAAAGAAAGCAATATTAAATATTAGTCCAACTAATATATTTATAACGATAATAAATAAAAGAGCGCATGTTGGCAAGTATTTAAACGAAATTACAAATTTAATACTAGCCTCCCACTATTTTTCGGTAAGCCGCTAACCATTTATGGAGTACTCGGAAACCTAGTTTCCTAGTGGGTTAGAATCCCGTTAAATAACACACAACCTTGACTTTGGCCAACAAGCTGTATGAAACTTAACTAGGTAAATCTCTAAGATAAATTAGATCCTATCCAATTCCTAGATCCGGTAGGTGGATCTCCAAGTCCTAAACATATATCCAATATATGTAAATATATCCAATAGATTTCCTAACATTTTCCTCTGAATAAACTAAGCCTTGGCTTTGGATTAACAAACTTAATGATTCCAGTTAAGTGGGACCCATTGACAGTGGGAAAGCTTCGTAATCCATGTCGATGTACAGAAGTGACCTTGACTTTGGCCAACAAATCACAACTGCCGAAGACATACGATATGTAATAAAGCTTCATGGTTTAAACACATCCGTGAAGGACATTGATTTTGACTTTGGCCAACAAACCAATGCCAATCTGGATCTTGAGAGAAAACCACTTATTGGAAGGAAAAATACTTAATATTTGATGAGGATATTTCTCATAAACTGGCATCCAATTTATTATATTTGATTATGTCTCATCATACACCCGTAAACATGAATTCTAAAAGCATAATAAGGCGCGAATAAAATTAATAATGATATGCGGATGGATATATAATAATTTATTCCTAGAATAAATCTCTCCATTTTCTCTCTCCCGCTAGCACTATTCTTACTTCTACCCAATTACGTAATACATTAATGAAACCTCATTTACATTGACGGAAATTGGTGAGAAGTGAAATACAATGAGAAAAGAGGTAATAGACTGGACACGTAGGTCCAATTTAATAAATTCTAAATTTATTACAACAATTTCCAAAATTACCCTCACCCTTCTAATATCCATCCGATATACATTATTCATACATATACATCCAAGTATTCACACAAAGCATGTCATTCAATCAATCTAATCCAATTAATTAATCTTTGAATTAATGACCATCCAATGTTCAAACAATGATTTGAATTGCGTGAGTCCAACTCGTTTAAGAATAAATACTCAAAGTACGTATTCTTGAATTATATTGAATTATAATTTTAAATCTAATTCAAATTGTTTCCACTACAAATTCATATTTAATTTTAAATTAAATAACTACACATATTTATGTGCCTTAAAGACTTGGATTCCAAATCCAATCTTAATGGGTCTCAAAGGCCCAATTAATCCAATACTATTCAATTAAAGTCTAATGGGCTTTCAATTAATTCGTAAGGCTTGGGCTTTGGCAATTATGGATCAAACCCAAGATGCCAAGACCTAATTTAGGAATCACCATATGCCACAATATCAATTTAGGCCCAATTAAATTATTAAAGGCTCAATTGTCATATTTGGACTTTATGGAAATGGTTTTAGGCCCAATTGGATCCAACCCAATTGTCCAAAACCAAATTTGGCCCAACCAAGCCCATTAGCCATTTACAACAATTTAAATTAACATATTAATCCAAAACACATTAATTCAATTTAAAGTGTAATTAACATAATTAATCAACTAATCTAATGTTTCCAAAATACTAATTAATCCAATTAATCATGCTCATTAATTCCAATTCATGTCCAACACAAATTGAAGCAAAACAATTCATTCTAACATGCTTAGGCTCACGGTTTTGACAAGAAATTATCATGCAATTTGATTTCAATCCAATTAAATCAACATCTAATATACATTTCATGCCAACAACACATCCAATTGCTAATTTTCAAAAAAATCACCATGAGCTACTCTAGGGCTTATATTCGGCCATGTAGTATATTTTGGGAAAAATTAATCCAATCAATTTTTCACAAAATCAAAGATGCACAAATCTAATTCATCATCAGAAAAATCATGCTCCAAACACAAAATCCTCAAATTAATGTCCATAAACCCTAAAATTCAAATCAAGCTTAGGAAAGCTCTGATACCATTGTTAGTGTCTTACACATGCCACAAAATCACTAAGATGATTTGTGTGTGAATAAATCAAAGACAAGTTGCGGAAATTACTTACTTTGATCGGTTGAGATTCAAAATTTTTCATGGATGTGTGGAAGCTCCAAGCTTTCTTTTGCATTCCCAACTCAATGGTGAGTTTCCTTATCACCTTAATTGACTTCTTAAAGTGCTAACTTTGAAGAAATTTGCAACAAATTTCCATGGAGAAGAGGAAGCATGTTCGGCCAAGCATGGAGGAAGAAGAGAGAGAAGTTGGTTTGTGTTTATTTGTTTCAAAAACAAAAGGCAAGTATTACCAAACTTGCTCAACACACTTTAGTTGTTTTAAAAGTTGCATTAAATACAACCAACTACTTCTATCACACTTGTGATAAGTTGATATAAGTTAGTGGATCCCACCAGTTTGAATTCAAAATTCAAGTTGGCTTACACAACACACTTTGGGCCCGGTTCGTTTAATCTGACTAAATGAATTTTTCGTCGCTACGTAATTAAATCTAATTTAATTAAATAATAATACCCAGTAAAATTATTACGGAAATCGCTTACGAATTAATTCCAAATTAATTCGTTTGCTTGAATTAAAATCCATTTTTAATTCCGTATTGAAGTCCAATTTCAATTAATATATCTGATATATTATTTTAGCCCAATTAAATAAATTAAATAGTAAAATCTCACTATTAAATTTACTTTACCGATTAATTCCAAATTAATCGCATTCTCTCTTCTAGACGAATTTAATCCCAGATAAATTCTTGACGTAATTAATCCCAAATTAATTTCTGTCTCATAATTAATCCCAGATTAATTCTTACCGTAGTTAATCCCAGATTAATTTTCTCTCTCATAATTAATCCTAGATTAATTTTGTTCGAGTCAAATGTCATCGGTGAATCTTTGGGAAGCGATCCAAGAGACCTTGGATATATTGGCAGTAAATACGGTTGTCAAACTATCCGAACGGGTGCGTATCCGGTACCACGTTCTTACCGATTTACAAGACATGGTTGGCTTCTAGCAAAGCACCATGTCTACCCAATTTTCAAGAAATATATTCAACATGGAATATATATAATCTATATCAGGCGTAGTATACTAAGTATTACGTATTACCATCCAGTATCAGATGTAACATGCTAGGCGTAGGGCTGGAATTGTGTCTGCCCCGTACGAAGCACATATCGGATCACAGTAACTAGTCGCTGTAATCGGATAATCATGACCTAATCATACTATCCCGATAGTTGCAGCATTTAAGATTACCAGTTCTGTATCTCTGCCTGATCGTCATCGCCATATGACTGAAGTGATACTTCCATCTTGACATTACACCCAATACACTATGATTCTCAGTATACCTAGAAGAGGCATACACAGAACCTGTTAAAGCTCCAGACGACCAAAATCAAAGAGTACTGATTGTCGCAAGTATTAGCGATGCAAGTCTCAGGTTAAGACCATATACACCTACCCTGATTCAGATTCCCATAGACACATAGTCATACTACCAATGTGATTATGAGGGGTCTATTCACAACGAAGATGTTCCCAGTCTAATGGCTAATAGAACCTCCTATCACACTTGCAGAAGTATCCAATAGTTAAATATATGAGGACTATGCCGTTAAGCTTCCATAACGCGCAGAAGTGCAATATTAGCCTATTCCGCATTATCGATGTCCAGGCTCGATGATACTATAACTAGAGATATTTAATGATTAAACTTTTCGTGGATTAATACTGTCTCATATCTTATTAATCCGGTACTAATCACATGGACTTTTATCATTTATATTTATCCAATTAATCCAATTACAAAATGATAAAAGAGCAATTTACTTTCTCACACAGTTAAATTGTACAAAGAACACCATGTCTTTTACAAATAGTGATGCTATGGGTGATAATTGTCCAACACTTAGAATTTATTTCTACAGTGTACAACGGGCCCATGGATTTAACAGATTGCTATTTCCATACTGAATACCTATGCTCTGTACACAGAACTGATGGATCATATCTTGATACACACAAAATATCTTGAGGATCAGTCCACAGCCAATGAACAGGCGGAGGTCTGATCTAAATAGATCAGTGACATGACTGTCATCAAAGTGTGGAGGATACCTCATACATCCACAGTAGTATCTCAAGAAGAAGGACCACTATGCTCACTTGACCCGAGAAGATTCCTATTGACGTTGGTTTACCATCTATTAGGAAATATTCGGTGAGTCATTCAATGTTTATCCAATATAAACACCTACACGTCTAGAAGAGTCTCCCCAAACTCATGATTCATTGAGATAAACCATAGGACCAAGTCTCGATATACGGCGTGTACTGGTCTCGGCGGATTTAACTAACTGACCTGTATTGGTAAATCTTGACTAGGAATTTTATTTGATAATATACTTCTAGTAGTGACACTTCCCAATGTCAATTATAAACTACTTTATAATTGCGCACTATAAAATATATTATCGAATCTTTGTCTAATATATATATATATATATATATATATATATATATATTATATATATATCACTAAATCATATTTAGTTTCAATCTAATCGTAATTAGATCGAATATGTATATAAAAGCAAGAAGTACTACCATAATTAAGTAATATTATGGAAAAATGAATTGTTCGTATTCATGAATCGGAAATAAATACAATATGAATTGACACTTCGAGTACCAACCCTAACACGTTAGCCATAAGACATCCGTAGAGCACCGAGGCGAGGCTAATAAGTTCTTAAGGACAAAGATAACTCGACTTAGATCAAATTTTCAATAATCTTCAACATTTTTCCAGATTTTTCTAAGTTTCATGGTTTATGTTATATTTTTTGGTATGTTAGTGTACAAATAATTGAACGATTCATGTTAATTTCATTTAATGACAAATCTAGAACATCAATTTGTTGACTCTAAAAATCAGTGTTGTACTCGGGCGTGCCAGTAGAGCGAATCCTCAAAGTTAAAATTGATGATGATATGAATTCTAAAAACAAAGGATTATTAATGGTCAATCTAAGGTTTGAAAGGGATGAACAATTAGATTAAGACTTGATGCTGAACAGTAAAAAAAATATTGAATTTATATAGAAATTGGGATTACAAGGTGAAAGCTAGAATCAGTACAAGACTAAACTATTGGTTAAAGAAATTATAAAAGGACTATGATTATTGAGATTAAAGAGATTAATTTACATGAGACAGAGTTGATGTTGTTGTTGGATTCATTATGTTGATTGAGTTGTTGGGTTGATCATTTCTTTCTTTTGTCAATCTTCTTTGCTAGTTATAATTATGTACCCAACTGCTTGCTCCATGTTTCTACAACTTGTCATGTCCTGGTAGCAATCATCACATCCTGCAACTGCTACCTCCATTTTCTCTACTGCAATTGTTATTCACGTTCTGCACTTGTTTTTGAAGAAAACTGCTACATGATGGAGGAAAACTTGTACATGTTCATTTTTTTATAGGAACCATTTGTAAATAATTCTTATTTTTGATTCTCTTGGACTTAAAAATTTGATTTCGGTCCTATTCAATATTTATTCACAACTAATATGACGAAACCCGAAAAAAAAAAAAAAAAAAGTCATGCAAAAAAATCTATTAAATAGTCTATGAAACGAGGCTTAATATATTGTATTGAAAAAGCAAAAAAAAAATGTTTCTTTTAATGTTAAAACCCTATGAAGATAATTCAAGGCCATGGAAGTAAGCTAAGCATGATGTAAAACTTACGTATACGCTGAATTTCACGTCATGCTAATTTGGTGGAGGAGATTTAGTTGCGAAAATACTTATATACCGTCTATGATACGTATTTTAATTATTTTTTTTTCTATTTTAATTAATCATTAATAAAATAATTAAAATATGTGTTATTTATTAATTGAATAGGTAAATATGAACGTCTTATATAAATTTTTCTCAATTTAATAATGCAACCAACTGTTTATAGTACTTTGGAACACATGTAGAAGGAATTCAAGTCAAATTAATATGAGACGTGTTAACAAATTACTTTATAACTACTACCTCTATCGTCTTCCAAATGGCTTAATTAGGACATACATATAAAATTCAATGAAATGAAATCATCTTTTAAATTAAAGATCAAATTCTTTCTTTCTCAAAGTTGATGGTTTTCTTTTCTTTTATTAGTTATGTCAGCAGAGCATCATCATGGAAACTGAATCTTTTTCTCAAATAGCCAATAACCCAGTAACCAACTCTTCCTCAAATAACATGAGACTATTTGAATTTGGTTTTGTTGTAGCAAAACTTCACATCCATGACACCATTTCCTTGAAAGCACTCAAATGAGAAGCTAATTTGACTAAATCATGCAATTACATAGCTAGACAATTAAGAAATTTGTAAAAGCATGTTGACCCAAAGTCCTCAAAAAGTTTTAAAACTTCCACAAACACTTTCTTTATGTATTTTTGGTTCCAACTAGTAATAATTTGGTTCCAAGATTTCTCAGAAACCCACTTGATTAATGGCACAAGATTATTAAATTCCACTTCTCAAAAGACCAATTTTGTATGGAAAGTTGCCGAACTCCAATTCGTAATGGCTCACTATCCATAAAAGCATTGAACAACTAATTAATTTGGATCAAATTATATCATTTAAAGGATTTCATTTAGCCCCCAAGTGACCAAGATTAAATCTCAAGTATATGCATCTCTTAAGGCTAGCTAAGAGTTTAGCAGGTCTTTCTAGACTTATAATTGTCTAAACCAACCATGGAAAAACTACAAAGTTTTCTCATCAATATATAGACCAGTCTTCAGTCTTCACAAATTATGAGAAATATTCAAACTTACCCAACCAAAATTTTCTTGAAAGGAATGGCACATTTGACTAATAATCTAACTGTGTATAAAGGATTAACCAAAACTCTCAAATTTTTTTTCCAAACCATTTGTTTGCACCAGAATATAAAATCAAGCTCAGTCCATTTAAAATAACTCAAGATTCATTTCCTTCTTACATTTTATTTATAAATTAATTAAGAAATTATAAATTAAGTAGGAAATTAAATAACTCATGAGATATTTCCTCTCTAAAGCGAACTTAAACCTAGAGGAGGAAGTTGGCTCAGAGGCTTTTTTTCCCTCTGAAAAGAAAATTCTTTTCTATGCCACTTCCTCTTCATGATTATTTCCTCTCCAACTTTCTCTTCATGAGCTATTTCATCTCCAAAAAGAAACTTCATCTCCATCCAATTTCCTCTACCCGAGCTATTTTCTCTCTAAAAAGAAACTTCCTCTCTATGTCACTTCCTCTCCAGGAGCTATTTCCTATCCAAAAAGAAACTTCCTCTTCATCCAACTTCCTCTCCATGAGCTATTTTCTCTCTAAAAAGAAACTTCCTTTCTATGTCACTTCCTCTTCAGGAGCGACTTCCTCTCCAAAAAGCTACTTCCTGCTAAAACGGCTAATCCATAAACTCACATTTCCTGAAGTATCGAGAAAATGGAATATGGGAATTGAGGAAGTTGATTTTAGAGCATATAAATTCAAAGGAGGAGAGCCAGCAAAATGGACCCCGAAACCGATCAACAAAAAACCCCAATACATATTTCAATTTCCTTTGTAGTTTACATTTATATAGTTAAATCTTTTTTCAATTTTCTCTGTAATTATATTTAATTCCAATAAAGATTTCATTTCTACTAGCTTTTTCATTGATTAAATTTAGCAGAATCTTCTAAAATATAATTGCTTATCTCATTTAGGTGTTAGAGAATCTAGAAATTTTCACAGTCGTTTGATTAGAAGTCCAGTCTTTAATCCAATTACGTTGATGATTTGTTCCTCTGACACGCCCACACAATCACCTTTTTAGGGAACGCAACAACAACAACACCACCTAATAATTTCTATATGGGAAAATTTTCATTTTTATATTTGAATATTGACTTATGTAAGAAAATACCCGAAAACTTTAAACTAATTTAATTTTACACCAGAAATTTCAGTGAATTTATAAATTAATAAATTTTTATGTGTAAATTAGTATACTGACTCAAAGTTTTGTTATAAAATTAAACCTAAGAAGTATAAATTTAGCCAGCTCCGAATTCGCGAAGAACACGAACGATATTTTTGAACTATACAAGTCCATGTCATCACATATGTTTAACAATCCCTCCGTCGTAGGCTATCTAAGTTGTGCGTAGGAAATATAGAATACACCGTTAAGTTTCCGAGGCGCACATATCATGTTCACATGTCCATGATTATTTACAACTGATGTGATCCACCTTAAGTGATCGACTCTGGCCAAAGTTTTAAGAATCGTGACTTACTTACATGGATACCTAAACCCCTTATGGTATACATACGGGTCAATGGATTCTATCTTGATTCGCACTTAATTAACAAGTGCATCAATCCATACCCAATGAACATCAGGAGGCCAGACCATGAAAGGTTTCTAACATACATGACATCAAAGTGTGGAGGATCTTACACAAAATCAATGATATCCTATAGTCAAAAGATCACATATGCTAATAGACTCGAGGAGATTCCTATTGACGGTGGTCTGTACTTCCAACTATTAGGAATCACATGTGAGTCATTCGATATTCGGTCCAACCAATACTCACACGTCTATACGAGCTTTCAAAGCTTATGGTACATCGGATTTAAAGTATTGGAACTCAAATTTCAATATACGACATGTGCTAGTCTTTTAAGTTACATGAATTCTACCGTATTCCAAAACCAACAATTAGGAATATATATAATTTATGAATAGTTAATAATAGCAATATTATCTCAATGTCGGACCACCTAATGTCCAGTATTATTACAAGACTATTCTAAGGTCGATGTCATTCTTAGCATATTTATACATCTATCTAATATGCATAATGACATTACCATTAATAAGTTTTGAAATGAAAATATAGTTATTTTATTAATAAAATATAAAATATATAATACATTATTCGGATTGGCGCTCTAAGCACCAACTCCAACAAACTTTCACTTGCTTAATGCCAATCTGGATTGCACCGCATCCCATCTCATCCACATATTTATCGAATAACTTAGGAGGTAAGACCTTAGTAAGTGAGTCTGATATGTTGTCTAGTCCCTCAACTTCAAGACCGCTATATCTTTTTCTTCAATGATCTCTCTAATCACGCGATATTTCCTTTACACACACTTAAACTTGGAATGCGCCCTCACCATGCTATTATCACAGGACAACAAGATCGATTTTGCAATACTAGGCACAAAGCAAGTTCTTTGATAAAATTTTTTAATCCAAATAGCTTCTTTAGCAGCTTCTGAAACCGCTATAAATTCTGCCTCAGTGGTGGAATCAGCTGTTGAGCCCTGCTTTAAACATCGCCAACTAACAACACCACCATTAAGGGTAAATATGTATCTGGATGTAGACTTTCTATCATCTGGATCTCCCTAGAAGTTAGAGTCTGTATAACCCTTAACTTGCAGCTCATCTTCTCCATATATCAGAAACTTATCCCTAGTACCCTTAAGATATTTTAGGATATGTTTCACAGTTGTCCAATGATCATTACCTAGATTAGATTGATATCACCTAGTCACACTGATACCGAAACTGATGTCAGGTCTTCTATATAGTATAACATACATTATGCTTCCAATACAAAAAACATATGGCAAGTTATAGATTCTAACTCTCTCTTCTTCAATCTAAGGTGCCATTTTCTTCAAAAGATGTATGGCGTATTAGAAAGGTACATTTGCTGCCTTGCTGATCGGTGAAATCACTCACGTAATGCAAGAGCACGTATCACTCAAGTATTATAGAATTATCGATCCCACGAGGACTTAATACTTTAGTTATTAATTTATGACGTTAAATATTTACGAGTGTCTAATAGATTGATTGTTGTTTAGATGGTGGGATTATTCCTCCACCATGGGTTGTAGGTGTTGGAATATGTATTGTTTCCCTGTCTGTCAAAGTTACTGACATACTTCGCCATCTCATCATGTTTGTTTGCCTGTAGTGCTCCTCCATATGGTGAACTTGTGGATCCAGTAATACCCTGCATGCTAAGAGATGCCATGAATTTGCATATTTGATCCAGCTTGGCAATCAATACTGTGTTGGCTCCGACTTCGTAGATTGCAGCGATTCGTTGAATCATACTCCTTTCTATTGGCCACGAGGAATTGTTGTTGGTCATTTATTCAATTAAGTCTCAGGCCTGATCCTCTCCTTTTGCCATTAAAGCTCCCCCAGCAACATCATCTATTTTAGTTCTCATTAGTCCAGAAAGTCCATTATAAAAGGTTTGGACTTGAAGCCATTTTGCAATCTCATGGTGAGGACATTTCTGAAGTAACTCCTTGTATCTTTCCCAAGCTTCGTAGAGGGATTCTGAGTCATGTTGTACAAATGATGTAATGTTATCCCTCAGCTTTGCAGTCTGAATGAGGAAAAGTACTTTGAAAGGAATTTGTTGGCTAAAATGTTCCAAGTTGTGATGGAACTTGATGGTAGTGAATATACCCAAGCCTTAGCTCTGTCATTCAAAGAATATGTGAAAACACGCAGTTTCATTGCCTTTTCTGCTACTCGGTTATAATTTAATGTGCCGTAAACTTCCAAGAAGTTACTGATGTGGGCATTAGGATCTTCAATTGTATTTCCTCCTAAACTAAACTGATTGTTGTATCATCTGAATACATGTTTTGATGTCACAGGTATTTGTTGGTAAGAGAGGAAATACAATATATGAAATGAAGCCGTCAACCACCAGGAATAGTGCTGTCTCGTATGGGAAATAGTGGTGCAACCTCTACAGGTTCAGGTTCCATGTTGATTAGTGCTTCTTAACCTTCTCACCTTTTCTTTTTCAACTGTCTGATTGTTCTTTCAATTTATGGGTCAAGCGGTCAGATTTCAAAGCTTCTTGTTTTTCTCTGTTGGTTTCTATGATTAGTTCCAAGATCATAATGAAAAAAGAAATGCGAATGAATAACGAAGAAGTATGGCGGAAACACACTTACATCGATCGGTTTAAGGATGTGTTGATCAAAAAATATTGCTCCAAATCCTCTTTGAGATTCGGCCAAGGTGGTTTGTTGAAGAAGAAGATGAAGCTCCAAGCTATATGGATTCCAAGCTCTAAGATCGATTCCCTATCACCTTGTTTGAACATTTGAATGTGCTAGCAAAAGATTAAAGAAAATCCAATCTCCATTAACCTTGTAGAAGCTCACGGCAATGGCAAGCCAAATGAGAGAGAAAGAGTTTTTTTGTATTTGATTTGTTTTTTTAAAAACAATAATAATTGAAATCCTTTACCAAAATATTTTGTATATGCTTTCAAAAAGTCAAAAAATTTTGGCTCCAAAATTTCAATAAATGCTCACAACTACTCCCATTATGAATAATGACAACATGTCACTCACAAAAAAAGTGACTTTTGACATCTATCACCTTTATATGACAAGTGATGTGACTCGCGATGTGACTTGTGGGCCCCACTCAATTCGAAATGCGAGTGGGCCCGCAAACACTTCTGGGCTCGGTTTCGCTAATTCCGAATTAACGAATTTTCGTCGCGACGTAATTAAATAATTATGCCTAACGAAATTACTATTCACGTCGCTAACGAATTAATTCTAAATTAACTTGTTTGCCCGAATTAAAATCCGATTTTAATTCCATGTCAAAATCTAATTTCGTTTAATATATCGAATATATATCATTTTATCGATTAATTCCAAATTAATCTTTCTCTCTCTTCAAATAGTACTTTATCCAAGACAAAGTTTCTCCGCAATTAATCCCAGATTAATAAAGTTCAAATCAAACGTCATCGGTGAATCTTCGGGAAGCGACCCAAGAGATCCCTGGATATGTTGGCAATAAATATAGTCGTCGGACCATCCGAACACGTACGTACCTCGTACTACATTTTTACCGATTTACAAGACAAGGTTGGCTTCTAGCAAAGCGCCATGGCTACCCAATTCTCTAGAAATATTCTTAATGGAATATACAATCTTTATCAAGCGTAGTATACCGTAGTATTGCGTATTAAGATCCAGTATCGGATGACAATAGAGAACCAGTTCTGAATCCCTGCGTAATCATCATCTCCATATGTCTAAAGTGATACTTCCGTCTTGACATCACATCCAATACACTACGATTCCCAATAAACCCAGCAGAGGCGTACACAGAACCTGTTAAAGCCCTGGACGACCAAAACCAAAGTTTACTGATTGTCGCAAGTAATAGCGATGTAAGTCTCAGGTTAAGACCAAATACACATACCCCTGAAGCAGACTCCCATAGACACATATACATACTACCGAGGTCTATCCAGAGCAAAGCTATTTTCCGTACCATCGGTAAAACACAACCTCCTATTGCACTTGCATAAGTATCTAATATTTAAATATATGAGAACTATGGCGTTATGCCCTCACAACGCGCACAAGTGCAATACTAGTCTATTCCGCATTATCGATGTCCAGTCTCGATAATACTACGACTAAAGATATTTAATGATTAATCCTTTATGGATTGATACTTTCTCATATCATCTCAATCCGGAACTAATCATATGGACTTTTACCATTTATATATATCAAAGTAAATGAATCACAAAATGGTAAAAGGCAATTTCATTATAACATAGTTAATTTTGTACAAAACACAATGTCTTTTACAAACAGTGACGCTATGGGTCATAACTGTCCAACATTCTCATGTAATGAATGAGAACCTGAAACACAAGGAAAAAAAATAATAAGTAAAAATTAATTAGACACAAGTAAAAGTGTCTAACCCTAAAATTAATAGTGAAAGATAAATAAGTCCCCGGCAATGGTGCTAAAAACTTTATTGGTGAAATCACTCATGTAACACAAGTGCACGTATCACTCAAGTAGTATAAAATATATCGATCCCACAAGAACTTAATACATTAGCTATTTATTTATGATGTTAAATATTTACAAGTATATAATAGATTTATTGTTGTTTGGATGGTGATTTTTATCTGAAACAAGTAATAAAATAATGCGAAAGTAAATTAAAGGAAAATTCCATATTATAAAACACAATGTCTTTTACAAACAGTGACGCTATGGGTCATAACTGTCCAATAATCTCCCATGGCCTATAGCCAGTTACTCAAGCATCTAATACCTGAACTATGTATATGTCACTCAAACTTATACTGAGGAATCGCTTTCATCAACGGATCTGCCATGTTGTCATCTGATGCGACCTTCTCGACCTTCACATCGCCACGATGTATGATCTCACGTATCAGATGGAAACGTTGAAGAACATATTTGGATCGTTGATGAGACCAGGGTTCCTTAGCCTGCGCTATAGCCCCGTTATTATCACACTACATGGAACGGGCTCAGCTGCTAACGGAATTACTCCTAATCCAATTAGGAATTTTCGGATCCAAACTGCTTCCTTTGTTGCTTCTGTTGGTTTCTAATATAGGTCCCAAGATCATGAAATCAAGCATAAAACTCGCATGAATACATCAAAGAATAAGGCGGAATACATACTCACAATGATTGGTTTGGATGCTTCAAAGAACACAGCCTTTTAACCTCTCATTAAAGCTCGACAATGGCTCCTCTATGCATTGGACTGCTCGATTTTGGCCCTTGTGGTTCCTCTAATTTTCGGCCATTGAAGACCTCCATTAAAGCTCCAAGATTTGAGATTCCAAGCTCATGAAAACACTGCCCTATCACCTATATATCACTCAAGGTGTGCTATCACTTTTCTCCATCCTTGCTTCTCCTTTTAATTTCGGCCATTATTAGAATTTTTGGCTCCAAGCCGTGAAGAAGAACAAGAAAAGGAGAGGGAAAAAATGGTTCACAAAAACGTGAACATGCTTGGAGGAGAGAGAGAATAAAGCTTTACCATATATTATTTTTATTATCTTTACCAAGTAAATCAAATAAAACATATATACCACCTTTTTACTTTTCAAAAAAGTAAAAGTCAAAAGGCAAAGAGCAAAGTACAAGTCCTTTCAACTTTATTCCCATCACTTTATACTATTCACATCAAGTCACTTTATTAAAGTGACAACATATCATGTCACATCACATCACTCAAAGTGACAAGTGATTTGACAATTGATGCGACTAGCGATTTGACGCTTGATGTGACTCGCGTGCCGCGCTTGAATTCGAAATGCGAATGCGCTCGCAATCACTCTCTGGCTCGGGTTCGCTAATTCCAAATTAACGAATTTTCCGTCGCGTCGTAATTAAATGATTACGCCTAGCGAGATCACTATTCACGTCGCTAACGAATTAATTCTAAATTAATTCGTTCGCCCGAATTAAAATCCAATTTTAATTCCGCGTCGAAATCCAATTTCGTATAATATATCGAATATATTATTTTATCGATTATTCCAAATTAATCGTTCTCTCTCTTTTATTAATATTTTATCCTAGATAAAATATCTCCGTAATTAATCCCAGATTAATTTTCTCTCTCTCATCGAATTAATTCCAAATTAATTTTAGTGCGAGTCATACATCATCGGTGAATCTTTGGGAAGCGACCCATGAGATCCCCGGATATATTGGCAGTAAATACGGTCGTCGGACTATCCGAACACGTAAGTACCTCGTACTATGTTTAGACCGATTTACGAGACAAGGTTGGCTTCTAGCAAAGCGCCATGCCTACCCAATTCTCCGAAATATCCTTACAGGAATATATAATCTATATCAAGCGTAGTATTGCGTATTTCTGTCCAATATCGGATGATCACGTGCTAGGCCTGGGGCTGGAATTGTGTCTGCCCCGTACGAAGCACATATCGGATGTCTGGTAACTAGTCTCTATAATCGGATAAACATGACCTAGTCATAATATCCCGATAGCTCGAGCATTAAGAGAACGAGTTCCGTATCCTACGTGACCGTCATCTCCACTATGACTGGAGTGATACTTCCGTCTTGACATCACACCCCAACACACTATGATTCTCAATATACCCAGAATTGGCGTACACAGAACCGGTTAAAGCCCTAGACGACCTCAACTAAAGTATATCGATTGTCGTAAGTATTAGCGGTGCAAGTCTCAGGTTAAGACCAAATACACCTACCCTGATTGCAGACTCCCATAGACACATAGTCATACTACCAATGGAATTCCGCGGGGTCAATCCAGAGCGAAGCTGTTTCTCGTACCATCGGTAAAACACAACCTCCTATTACACTTGCATGAGTATCTTATACCCAAATATATGATAACTATGCCGTTGTGCCCTCACAAACGCGCACAAGTGCAATACTAGTCTTTTACGTATTTATCGATGTCCAATCTCGATAATACTTTGACTAGGGATATTTAACGATTTATCCTTCGTGGACTGATACTGTCTCATATCATTCTCCGTCCAAGAACAAATCATAAGGACCTCTCATCATTTATACATCTTGGTGATCTAATCACAAATAATAAGAGTGCAATCTCATTTATTACATAGTTAATTTGCACAACAACACCGTGATATGTACAAATAGTGACGCTATGGGTCATAATTATCCAACAATCTCCCACTTGGCCTATAGCTAGTCACTCGAGTGTCTGACACCAGAACTATATACGGTTGGCTCAAACTATTGAGAAAAGCTTTCGTAAGTGGATTTCATGATTATCATCTTGATGCGATTTATTCGATAATCACATCACCACGATGTATGATCCGAACGAATCAGATGAATATGTAAGTATGTATCTGGATCGTTGATGAGACCATTAATTCTTTAGCATGTGCTGATGCCTAGCTCAGCTGCTAACAGAACTATATCTAATCTAATTAGATATGTATCGACCCAAATGACTTCTATTGCTGCTTCAGCTGCAACAACAACCCGCATTTGTTGTTTATTGGGTAACAGTATCTTGCTTGGAAGATTTCCAGCTCACTGCACCATTATTCAAACTGTATAGTACTGTTTGCGACTTTTAGTCGTCTTTATCGGTTATAGGAAACTTACTACAGTGACCCCAGTCACTTCAAGTTCTCCTTCTCCATAGACTAAGACAGCATCCTTAGTTCTCTAAGATACTAACGGATGTTCTTAACATCAATCCAGTGACTATCACTCGGATTAGCATGTTTGTGAATCCATATGCTCAAAGCGTATGATACACCAGGTCTTGTATATATTTCAATATACGGTTCCACTGAGAGTATTTCAAAAGCCAAGCTTTCGTCGATATTTATTTTATGGGAATATCATTTCCAGAAATGACATATTATCATTATTTTATAGGACAACCACTGTCAGTGCGCTCCCACTAACCCTCTTATTTACATAAGAATCATTTTCGTTTTGAATTAAATCATAAATCATTATGATTACATCAAAACGATAATTCCAAGAACCTAATGCTTGCTTCAATCCATCATGGATCGAATAACAAGCATTATCCAAATGGATTTACCGTGGCAACATGTAAGAGGTTGAATCGTAATCAACACAATGTTGATAACGATACCTTTCCGTTAAAAGCCTAGCTTTACACATTGGTATGTTCCCATCCATGTACGTCTTCCTTGAAGACTTATATAGTACCAATAGGCACAATGCCTTGTGGTACATCAACTAGTATCCAAACTGGTTGATATACATGGAATCCATTTCGGATTATATGGCACTTTGCCATAATAAGGGAGTCGATACCTTGTATCACTTCCTCATACGTAGTCAGTTGGTATTCCTCAATAAGATAGACATCTTTATGAGGTGAGATCAGAAACCCATACCCCATGTTGTTTTCCGACTCTCTCCGATCTACGCGGTTCTTGTGTATTCGAAGATTAATGGTATAGTTTCATCCTTGATGAACTATTTATGTTCCATTATGATTTGGTGCCTTGAACAGTATTACTCCGATTTTCATCGAGTTATACTATCCTCCCACTTACCACTGATACCATGCATATCGTATTCCTTTTCAGGAAAACCACATGGTGAGCAACAATCTAATTGTTCTCTTGTGAGGTGTATAAGTACAATACTTATCGTATCCCTAGGATGACCTACAATTGGCACTTATCCTATTTGGGTTTTAGTTTGGTATCATCCAAACATATGCCAAGCATACCCAAATGGTCAGGAATGAGAAACCCGGTTTCTTTCCTGTTCATATCTAATATGATATATGTCAAACAGATTATTATGGAACCTTATTCAAAATAAGTTCTTGCACTGTTTAAAGCTTATCCGTTGAAGGAAATGGTAGATCAGAGCGACTCGTGATTAACCTTATTATGTCTAACAAAATTCGGTTAATACTGTTCGGACACACCGTCAAACTGACGTGTTCCGGGAGGAGTCCTCATTGAAAGAATACTATACTCTTTCAAGTATACGAGAAACTACTTACTTTAAGTATTTTCATTACGGTTTTACCGTGACGGTTTAATACTTTAGTTGATCTGTTTGTCTATTTCGTGTCGAAACTGTGAAAGTTTCCGATTTGTGTTTTAAAAGAAACACATAACCATAACGCGATGCCACATCCGTACAGGTCACAAAATATTCATATCCACCTCTAGCCTAGCTAGACATGAGTCCACTTGCTTCACTATGATCTAGGGCTAACAGATCAGTGGCATTTACACTTTTACCAAGTAAATAGTGCTATAGACACTTTGCCCAATAAACTAGATTCGTAGACTTTATTTGAATGGAATCAAATTAGTCCGAGTACCCACTATTCAAAAGTGTGGATATACGAGTCTTGTTTGATTGTGTCCCAGACAACAATGCCACAATTAGTTTCTTCTGATCAAATCAGTTTGAGCTATTTATTTGTCATGTTATATATTTGAGATATTGTTTATATTCAAAATATAAATGCTGTTATTCACATCTAATGTGTTTATCTCAATATCATCTTTATATAATAAAATACTTTAGTGTTCTAGAATATAAAGTTACACCCGCAGCGGGTTATACGGGATATAGAGATAATGTTTCTAGTCAAACTAGTTACATTTTAACAGTTTCCTAATTTAAGTACACACCCGAAGGGCAGTTCTTAAACTTAGGTATCTACGGTTAAAATAGCGACTATCGTCCCGTTTTCAATTCGCATAGTAATCTCGTCTGAAGTCAGTATTCTGCTTAAAGCAGATTCTGCACAACAATACATATTTATGTATCACACTAAGTATTTAAAATCCAATTTCAATACTAGTTGTAAACATAATTATGACAAACATATTTGAAGTAAGAGCCTTGTTCGTCTTAATTCCTTCTTAGGATATATCCTTTTATCTTCCCAAAAGATTATAATGATTTTGCCTTTGCCAATTTCAACATTCCAGTAGCCTTTGGCCAAGCCTCGGGTTTCTAGAATATCGAAGTAAGGTGCGCCTTGCGCTACTTGCCTAATTGCAAAGTTTGACTTTGTCTCCTTGAGAATAGTCATTAATTCTCCAAGAATTATTTATTGCAATTTAGTATTTCAAAGATCTAAAATAGATCCATGAAAATCCTTCAATTTCATTATCATACTTTAAGGATCTAATCCTTAATTCTGATTCAGAAATTAAGGAGTCTACTTCGACAAGCTTAATGGATTAAGCGCTAAAGTTATCATTACACGAATATTCCAAATATCATATTCCACTTATTTGCTTAACTCCGGGCTTTAGGCATAATTCATCATTTAATCAAATAAAATAACTTATTAATTTCCAAGACCATCTTGAAATTATTCACAATTTGAAAATTAAAGTCGTTTAAATACATTTTCACCCAGGATTATGTTTTAAACACTAATCTTTCATTTCTATCTTGATTCTAATAGTCCAACTATTTAATCAACGATTTGTGGTACTATTTATTATAATGATTAATAGTCCAACTATATAATCAAATATAATCAAATTAATTAACCTCAATTACATTGATTACTATAATCCAATTATAAAATAACTGTAAACTGAAATTAATTAATTCAAATATATTGATTAATATAATCCAATTATATATAATCAACTATAATACAGTCGAACTGTTTATTAAAACAATAATTTAAATATTAGTCCAACTAACATTTAATCTAACGACGAAATAATTTGAATGAGCGCGTATGGCGAGTAATTGAACGAGTATTGCTAATTCAATTCTTGCCTCCCACTATTTTTCGGCGAGCCTCTAACCCTCTGTCGAGTACTCGAGAAACCGTGTTTCCTAGTGGGCTAGGATCCCGTTAAATATCACACAATCTTGACTTTGGCCAACAAATTGTATGATAATTAACTAGGTAGATCTTAAGATCAATTGGATCCAATCCAATTCCTAGATCCGGTAGGAGGACGTCCAAGTCCGAAACATATATCTTATATATGCCAATACATCCAATGTATTACCTAACCTTTTTCCTCTGAATCAACTAAGCCTTGGCTTTGGCACAACAACTTAATGATCCCAGTTAAGCGGAACCCATTGACCATGGAAACTTCGTAATCAATGTCGATGGACAAGAATGGTCTTGACTTTGGCCAACAAACCACAACTTGGACAAGACACTGATATAGAACAAAGCCTTCGTGATTCAAACACATCTCTCGACAGACAAAGGCCTTGACTTTGGCCAACAAACCAATGCCGTCTTAGATCTTGAGTAAGAATCACTCAATGGAAGGAAAGACGCTTAATATTATCTGAGGGTTTTTCACGTGCAAATTGGCAACCAATTTATTATCTTGTTAAGGTCTCATCATCATACACCCTTAAACATGCATTCTAAACACATAATAAAGCGTATATGAAATAAAATAATAATGATATGCAGACGGATACTTTACATTGATCCTAGATCAAATCTCTCATTTTCTCTCTCCAAAGCTAGCACATGTATTTACTTCTACTTCTACCCGTTACACTACACTTCTAAAGAAAACCTCATTTACATTGAGGGGAATATGTGAGAAGAGAATACAAAGAGTATAGAGGTGATAAGGCTGGACACGCAGGTCCAATTAATAAATCAAATTTATTACAATTTTCCTAAATTGTCCCACCCGACTAATATCCATCCGATATACATTATTCATGCATCGCAACCATGTATTCGCAAGCATGTTATCAATCAATCTAATCCAATTAATTAATCTGATAATTAGTGATCATCCAATGTTCAGACAATGATTTGATTTTTGCTCGAGTCAAACTCGTTTTGCGAATAAGTACTCAAAGTACGAATTCTTGAATTAAATTAAACTACATAATTAAATCCAATTTAATACGCATTTAATTCTAATTCTCTATTTAATTCCAAATTAAATATTACACTTTTATTAACGAACCTTCTACGATTTAAATTCCAAATTCAATCGTTATGGGTCTCAAAGCCCAATTAACGTCCAACGTTTATTTAATTAAAGTCCAATGGGCTTTTAATTAATTTCTTAAGGCGTGGACTTTTGGTCAACTCGGGTCAAACCAATAACCAAAATCCAATCCGGGAGTTACCCCATAAGCCTTTAAATTAATTTTGGCCCATTAGGCCAATTAAATAATAAGGTCCATTAAGTCATAATTGGACTTTATGGATGCGGTTTTGGGCCTAATTGGATCCAACCAATTTTGCCTAAACCCAACTTTGTACAACAAAGCCCAAAAGCCCAATTACAACTATAAGGCCCAATTTCCAAAAACAAGCCCAATTAATTAACTTATAAAATTCCAAATTCCATAATTAATTAACCTAAGTGTAATACATAATTAATCAACCAATTAACATTTCTAAAACATCAATTAGCATAATTAATCATGCACTTTAACAACAAATAATGTCCAACACAATTTATTAAAATCAAACCCATTTACATGCTTTAAAGTCTCTCGGCAATTTGGGGATCTTATGTCCGATTCGAATTCAATCCAATTAATTTCACAATCACATTAAATCATAATCCCGAATGATTTCCAACACATCCAATGTTAAAAAATCAAAAATTCCAAGACAATATGGGCTATATGTATTCGGCCAACATAAGCAATTTGGGGAAAATTGTTCCAAACTAATTTTCATCAAATTGATCCAATCAATCTTCAATTAAACATATTTAAGCATTCTAAATCATCCAATTTCATCAAACATGCTCAAAATCAAGTTTACCTAAATTTGTCAATTTTGGCCAACACAAAATTTGGGGAAAAATGGATCCAATCCAATTCATGAAATTGAACATACACAACTTCAATTAATCAACATATAAGCATACTTAATCAATCAATTAAACCAAATCATGCTTCAATTGATTTTACCCAATTTGTCATGCCCAAATTTGGGGAAAAATGGATCCAACCAAATTTCTTGAAATTGATCATGCACAACATCAATTCAACCTCATTCAAGCATACTATATCAAACAATTTAACCATTTGATGCTCAATTGAGTTTACCCAATTTTAACCCTAACTTTTTCATGCTTGAACTAAGCTCATAGATACCATTGTTGGTTTCTAATATAGGTCCCAAGATCATGAAATCAAGCATAAAATTCGCATGAATACATCAAAGGAATAAGGCGGAATACATACTCACAATGATTGGTTTGGATGCTTCAAAGAACACAAGCCTTTTAACCACTCATTGAAGCTCGACAATGGCTCCTCTATGCATTGGACTGCTCGGTTTTGGCCCTTGTGGTTCCTCTAATTTTCGGCCATTGAAGACCTCCATTAAGCTCCAAGCTTTGAGATTCCAAGCTCATGAAACACTGCCCTATCACCTATGTATCACTCAAGGTGTGCTAGCATTTTCTCCTCCTTGCTTCTCCTTTTATTTCGGCCATTATCAGAATTTTTGGCTCCAAGCCGTGAAGAAGAAAAGAAAAGGAGAGGGAAAAAATGGTTCACAAAAAGTGAACATGCTTCGAGGAGAGAGAGAGAAAAGCTTTACCATATATTATTTTTTATTATCTTTACCAAGTAAATCAAATAAAACATATATACCACCTTTTTACTTTTCAAAAAGTAAAAGTCAAAAGGCAAAAAGCAAAGTACAAGTCCTTTCAACTTTATTCCCATCACTTTATACTATTCACATCAAGTCACTTTATTAAAGTGACAACATGTCATGTCACATCACATCACTCAAAGTGACAAGTGATTTGACAATTGATGCGACTAGGGATTTGGCGCTTGATGTGACTCACGTGCCGCGCTTGAATTCGAAATGCGAATGCACTCGCAATCACTCTCTGGCTCGGGTTCGCTAATTCCAAATTAACGAATTTTCCGTCGCTTCGTAATTAAATGATTACGCCTAGCAAAATCACTATTCATGTCGCTAACTAATTAATTCTAAATTAATTCGTTCGCCCGAATTAAAATCTACTTTTAATTCCGCGTCGAAATCCAATTTCGTATAATATATCGAATATATATTTTGTCGATTAATTCCAAATTAATCGTTCTCTCTCTTTTATTAATATTTTATCCTAGATAAAATATCTCCGTAATTAATCCCAGATTAATTTTCTCTCTCATCGAATTAATCCCAATTAATTTTAGTGCGAGTCATACATCATCGGTGAATCTTTGGGAAGCGACCCATGAGATCCCCGGATATATTGGCAGTAAATACGGTCGTCGGACTATCCGAACATGTAAGTACCTCGTACTATGTTTATACCGATTTACGAGACAAGGTTGGCTTCTAGCAAAGCGCCATGCCTACCCAATTCTCCGGAAATATCCTTACAGGAATATAATCTATATCAAGCGTAGTATTGCGTATTCTGTCCAGTATCGGATGATCACGTGCTAGGCCTGGGCTGGAATTGTGTCAGCCCCGTACGAAGCACATATCGGATGTCTGGTAACTACTCTCTATAATCGGATAAACATGACCTAGTCATAATATCCCGATAGCTCGAGCATTTAAGAGAACGAGTTCCGTATCCTACGTGACCGTCATCTCCACTATGACTGGAGTGATACTTCCGTCTTGACATCACACCCAACACACTACGATTCTCAATATACCCAGAATTGGCGTACACAGAACCTGTTAAAGCCCTGACGACCTCAACTAAAATATATCGATTGTCGTAAGTATTAGCGGTGCAAGTCTCAGGTTAAGACCAAATACACCTACCCTGATTGCAGACTCCCATAGACACATAGTCATACTACCAATGGGATTCCGCGGGGTCAATCCAGAGCGAAGCTGTTTCTCGTACCATCGGTAAAACACAACCTCCTATTACACTTGCATGAGTATCTTATACCCAAATATATGAGAACTATGCCGTTGTGCCCTCACAAACGCGCACAAGTGCAATACTAATCTTTTACGTATTTATCGATGTCCAATCTCGATAATACTCTGACTAGGGATATTTAACGATTTATCCTTCGAGGACTGATACTGTCTAATATCATTCTCCGTCCAAGAATAAATCATAAGGACCTCTCATCATTTATACATCTTGGTGATCTAATCACAAATGATAAGAGTGCAATCTCATTTATTACATAGTTAATTTGCACAACAACACCGTGATCTGTACAAATAGTGACGCTATGGGTCATAATTATCCAACAGCTTCAGCGCAGTAATGTACTGTACTCCGCTTCTGTTGTTGAATCGGCAACAGTCTCTTACTTGGAAGATTTCCAGCTCCTGCTACTCTCGCTCCGTTATTCAAACAAATATGTACCCGGATTGCTAATTATAGTCATCTTTGTCGGTTTGGAAACTTGCATCGTTATACCCAGTTTTACCTCAAGTTCTTCATCTCCATAGATTAAGAAAGCATCCTTAGTTCGTCTAAGATACTTTAGGATATTCTTAACCGCCATCCAGTGACCTTCACCTGGATCGGCCTGATAGCGACTACACATGCTCAAAGCATATGAGACATCAGGTCACTTACATATCATGGCATATATGATCGATCCGACTGCCGATGTGAACGGTATCCGACTCATGTTGTCTCTCTCATCTTGAGTTTTAGGACACATGTCCTTAGATAGATAGACGCCATGTGACACTAGAAACAGTCTTCTCTTAGACTGATCCAGTTGAATCTTTTCAACACTTTGTCAATGTACTTGCTCTGGGAGAGTCCAAGCAGCTTTCTAGATCTATCCCGATAGATCTTTATTCCCAGAATAAAGGCTACTTCTCCCATATCTTTCATGGAGAATTTCAATGAAAGCCAAGCTTTCATCACCGACGTTAGCATGGGAATTTCATTGCCTATTAGCAATACATCGTCAACATAAAGGACAATAAAAGTCAGTGCTCTCTCCCACTAACCTTCTTATATACACAAGGATCATCTTCGTTTTGAATGAAATCATATTCTTTTATGATCTCATCAAAACGTTTGTTCCATGACTGCGATGCTTACTTCAGTCCAGATGGACCGATTTAACTTACAAACCTTGTTTGCAAGTCTAGGCACGATAAAACTGTCAGGCTGTTGCATATAACATCCTCCAAAAGGTTTTCGTTAAGGAAAACGGTTTTAACGTCCATCTGTCATATCTCGTAATCGAAATATACAGCAATAGCAAGCATTATCCGAATGGATTTAATCATGGCAATGAGTGAGAAAGTTTCTGTTAGACAATTATGACCCATAGCGTCACCGTTTGTAAAAGACATTGTGTTTTGTACAAAATTGACTATGTAATATTGAAATTGCCTTTTATCATTTCGTAATTCATTTACTATTACATATAAATGGTAAAAGTCCATATGATTAGTTCCGGATTGAGATGATATGAGACAGTATCAATCCATAAAGGTTTAATCATTAAATATCCCTAGTCGTAGTATTATCGAGACTGGACATCGATAATGCGGAATAGACTAGTATTGCACTTGTGCGCGCTGTGAGAGCATAACGGCACAGTTCTCATATGTTTAAGTATAGGATACTTATGCAAGTGCGATAGGAGGTTGTGTTTTACCGATGGTACGGAAAATAGCTTCGCTCTGGATAGACCCCGCGGAATCCCATTGGTAGTATGTATATGTGTCTACGGGAGTCCGCGTCAGGGTAATGTATTTGGTCTTAACCTGAGACTTACATCGCTAATACTTGCGACAATCGGTAAACTTTGGTTTTGGTCGTCCAGGGCTTTAACAGGTTCTGTGTACGCCTCTATTGGGTTTATCGAGAATCGTAGTGTATTGGATGTGATGTCAAGACGGAAGTGTCACTCCAGACATATGGAGATGATGATCACGCAGGGATTCATAACTCGTTCTCTATTGTGTTGCAACCATCGGGATAATGTGACAAGGTCATGATTATCCGATTCAAAGAGACTAGTTGTTTGATATCCGATATGTGCTTCGTACGGGGCAGACACTATTCCAGCCCCAGGCCTAGCACGTGACATCTGATACTGGATCGAAATATGAGATACTAGGTATTCTACGTCTGACATAGATTATATATTCCAGTAAGAATATTTCTGGAGAATGGGTAGGCACGGTGCTTTGCTAGAAGCCAACCATGTCTTTAAATCGGTAAGCACGTAGTACGAGGTACTCGTTTATCGGATAGTCCGATTAACCGGATTTACTGCCAACATATCCAGAGATCTCTTGGGTCGCTTCCAAGGATTCACCGATGACAGTTGACTTAAATTGGAATTAATCTGGGATTAATTAAGAGAGAGAAAATTAATCTGGGATTAATATGGGCTTTGTTTAATCTGGGATTAAAAGTGTACAGTGGCGAAAGAACGCGATTAATTTGGAATTAATCGGTAAAATAAATTTAATAGTTAAATTTGATTTTTCTATTTAATTTATTCAAACGGGCTAAAATTAATATATCGGATATATTAAAATGGATTGGATTTCATTACGAGATTAAAGTCGGACTTTAATGCGAACGAACGAATTAATTTAGAATTAGTTCGTGAACGACGTTCGTAATATATTTACGAGGCATCGTATTTAATTAAATGGATTTAATTATTTAGCGACGAAGGATCGTTTAATCGGAATTAAACGGAACCGAGCCGCGTCAAATGCCCGTAGAAATATTTGAATTTCGGATTCAAATATTTGGAGCCAAAAGTGTGGTAGGTGTTCCCACCACACAACCACCTTGTTTTGTCTTTATGAATACCATTTACCCATCTCTACCTTGTTTTGGGTAAAAGGTGAAATGGTTTCACTTTTTGGTAAATAACAAAAGGCATTCTCAACTTTGGTAACACTTGACACAAACCAAAACACAAAAACCCTAAGGACCCATCCTTGGCCGAAATTGGAGAGCCTCTCTACTCTTTGATTTGTTTTTTCAAATCATCAAAAGCTAGCACTTTGGAAGTGAACAAAGGTGATAGGGAAACTCCTCAATAGCTTGGAATCATCCTAAAGCTTGGATTCATCATAAAGCTTGGATCTTGGAGATCTTGGATCTCAAAATAATTTAAAAGCTCCAACACTCATTGTAAGTATATTCCGCACCTTATAATGATCAACTCTTATATTATGCATGCTTATTAGATCCTTATAATGTTCTAGGAACACTAACAATGGTATCAGAGCCTAATTTAAGCATGATAATTTTAGGGTTCTTGAACCTAAATATTTGGGGTTTTTTGATTTTGGGCATGATTTTTTGAAATTGATGCTTTGAGTATGTTTACAACATGATAACTTAGAGTTATGCATGATTAGATTTCAAATAAATCAAAAGCAATAAAAAATAAAAAAATGTTATGTTGGCCGAATGTTACTGCCACTTTGCACTGCAGTTTTTTGTTTTTTGTAACATGAAATAATGTGTTTGGATGCATGTTTAAATGATGATAGTTGGTTTAATATGATTAGAATCAATGTCTATAATGTCATGTTAAAATCAAAGTGCATGTTGAGCATGAAATGATGATCTTAGGCTTCAATATGTCTCAAGCATGCAATGATGTGTTTTTGGCTTGATTTTATGTTAAGCATGAATTATTAGTTTAAGCATGATTAATTAAGTTAATTAATATTTTGGAAATATTGAGTTTAATTAATTAATTATGGCTAATACACTTTAATTAAAATAATTGTGATATTTGGAATATTATAATTATGTAAATATGCCTTTAAAATTGAATTGGGCTAAAAGTGTGTATTTGGGCCTAATGGGCTTGGTTTGACCAAGTTTGGTTTGGACTTTTGGATTGGATCCAATTGGGCCCAAAACCAATTCCATGAAGTCCAAATACATCACTTGACCCTTTAAAGTATTTGATTGGGCCTAATGGGCCTAAATTGATTTGATGGCAATAGGGTGATTCCTATTGGGCCTTGGCATTTTGGGTTTGATCCATTATGGCCAAAGCCCATGCCTTAAGAATCAATTAAAAGCCCATTGGACTTTAATTAAAAGGACATGGATGTTATTGGGCCTTGAGACCCATCAAGATTGGATTTGGAATCCAAGTCTTTAAGGCAACTATGTAAGTGTAAATATTTAATTTGGAATTAAATAAGAATTAGTATTGAATACAAATAAATTGGATTTAAGTTGTAGTTCGATATAATTCAAGAATACGTACTCAAAAGTATTTATTCTCAAACGAGTTGGACTCGCGCAAATCAATCATTGTTTGAACATTGGATGGTCATTAATCAAAGATTAATTAATTGGATTAGATTGATTGTAATAAACATGTTTTGATTGAATACATAAATGTGATGTATGAATAACGTATATCGGATGGATATTAGAAGGGCAAGGGCAATTTTGGAAATTGTAATAAGTTTAGAATTTATTAAATTGGACCTGCGTGTCCAGCCTTTAATCTCATTACTCCTTGTAATTCTCTTCTCACCTATTCCCCTCAATGTATATGAGGTTTCTTTATTGTATTTTGTAAAAGGGTAGGAGTTAGAATAGTTCTAGTCGGGGAGAGGAAAGTGAGTGATTTGTTCTAGGAACAATCTGTTTAAATATCCATCCGCATATCGTTATTAATTTACTTTTGCGCCTTATGATGTTTTAGAAGCATGCTTAAGGGTGTATGATGAGACCTAATCAAAGATAATAAATTGGATGCCAATTTACGCGAAAAACCCTCAAAAACATATTAAGCGTTTTTCCTTCCGTTGAGTGATTCTTACTCAAGATCCAAAGTTGGCATTGGCTTGTTGGCCAAAGTCAAGGCCTTTGTCAATTGAGGATGTGTTTGAATCATGAAGGTTTTGTTACATATCAGTGTCTTGTCCAAGTTGTGATTTGTTGGCCAAAGTCAAGATCACTTCTTGTCCATCGACATTGATTACGAAACTTTCCATGTCAATGGGTCCCGCTTAACTGGAATCATTAAGCTTGTTGTGCCAAAGCCAAGGCTTAGTTGATTCAGAGGAAAAAGGTTAGGAAAATATGTTTGACATATTGACATATATAAGGTATATGTGTTTCGGACTTGGATGTCCACCTACCGGATCTAGGAATTGGATGAGATCCAATTGATCTTCGAGATCTACCTAGTTAAGTTTCATACAGCTTGTTGGCCAAAGTCAAGGTTGTATGTTATTTAACGGGATCCTAGCCCACTAGGAAACTAGGTTTCCCGAGTACTCGACAGAGGGTTAGAGGCTCGCCGAAAAATAGTGGGAGGCTAGTATTGAATTTGCAATTTCATTCAGATACTTAGCTTTACGCGCTTTCAAATAATTTCGTCAATATTACTTTATTAGTTGGACTAATATATTGTTATTTTTCTATGTAACAGTTAGACTGTACCCATTATCGTTGACTAGATAGTTAGACTATCGTAGATCAAGATGACTGGCAAAGGAAATGTCCGCGATATTATCATGGGAGATAATGTCTTCAAGGGCACAAATTTTGCAGATTGGGAAATGAACCTTAAGATTGTCTTAGGTTCTGAGAGGCTGTTGTATACTACACAAAGACCTCTTGGGCCAAAACCCGGACCGACTGAGACACTTGAGCTGGAGCTTTGGAAGACTCACAGTGATGATTGTGACACAACTCAGTCAATTATGCTTGCTTCGATGACTCAGCACTTTCGCAGACAAAATAGGGATTTGGATCCTTATAATATGTTGGCAAGGTTGCAAGATCTGCATCGCTCTAACAAGAGGATGCATAGATACGAGTTAGTCAGGAAGCTCTTTCGCTCACGCATGACAGATGGCATGTCCGTTGAGTCCACGTGGCTCAGATGGTCGCCGACATCGATGAGCTGGCCAGCATGGGGATTGTCTTTGAGGCAGAGATTACTGTGGACATGGTCCTGCAATCCCTCCCCGATACTTGGAGACAGTTCATCATAAATTATAATTTGATGAACACCAGTGATACTCTTGGAGAGTTACTGTCAACTCTCAAGGAGGCTGAAAAGGAGTTTCAAAAGGGCAACAAGCGCGAGGTGCACTTTGCATCGACATCTCATGGACCTAAGGCTGGGCCCAAGGCAACTGGAGGTGTGCGAAAGAAGAAGCATATGCAAAAGGGCAAGGCCAAAAAGTCAAAGGCTTCTGGGAAGCCAAAGTACAAATCTCAAGATGTTTGCCTACAGTGCGGCAAGCGGGGTCACTGGAAACGTGACTGCCGTGAGTACAAGGCGCTTCAGAAGGAGATAAAGGCGGGCAAGGCACCGGCCTCAGGTATGTTTGTTATTGAGATAAACATGGCTACTTCTAGCTTTAAAAATTGGATTTTTGATTCTGGTTGTGGTACTCATATATGTACTGATGCGCAGGATCTGCAGATTAGCAGGAGACTGGCTTCAGGAGAGATTGATCTGCGTGTTGGTGTTGGAAACGGAACACCTGTTGCTGTTTTGGCCGTGGGCACTTTTGTTTTAGAACTGCCTTCGAGACATGTACTTAAACTATCAGACTGTTATTATGTGCCTAGTTTGACTAGGAATATTATCTCTGTATCTTGTTTGACCCAATGCGGGTACACTTTTGTATTCCGAAACACTGGGTGTTTTGTTTATAAAGATGATTTTGAGATATGTTCAGCTGATGCTAATAATGGTCTTTATATTTTGAATATAAATCAATCTCAAACATAAAATGTAACAAACAAAAGGCTCAAACTAAGTAACAAAGATGAGACTTACATGTGGCATTGTCGTCTGGGACACATTAACAAGACTCGCATATCCACACTTTCGTAGAGTGGGTACTTGGACGGATTTGATCCAAATTCATATGACGTCTGCGAATCTTGCTTATTAGGCAAAATGCCTAAAACACCTTTTAGCGGTAAAGGTGTACGCGCCACCGAACTGTTAGCCCTCGTTCATAGTGACGTTTGTGGGCCCATGTCTAGCCAGGCTAGAGGTGGATTTGAATACTTCGTAACCTTTACAGATGATGCATCGCGTTATGGTTATGTGTATCTTATGAGACACAAGTCGGAAACTTTTGAGAAATTCAAAGAGTTTCGACACGAAGTTGAAAAACAGACAGGCAAGAGTATAAAGACATTACGGTCGGACCGTGGTGGCGAGGACGAGTACTTGAGCAATGAGTTTCTAGATTACTTGAAAGAATATGGTATTCTTTCACAGTGGACTCCTCCTGGAACACCGCAATTAAACGGTGTATCCGAACGGAGAAACCGAACTCTGTTGGACATGGTAAGGTCTATGATGAGTCGCACTGAGCTACCTATTTCCTTCTGGGGATATGCATTAAACAGTGCAGTTCTTATTTTGAATAAGGTTCCGTCAAAGTCTGTACAACAGACACCATATGAGATATGGACAGGAAAGAAACCGGGTTTCTCATTCCTAAAGATTTGGGGATGCTGGGCATACGTCAAACGTTTGGAAGGTACCAAACTTGAGCCCAAATCGGATAAATGCCTATTCGTAGGATATCCTAGGGAAACCAAAGGATATTACTTCTATCACCCAAGAGAACAAAGTATTGTTGCTCTACATGCGGTTTTCCTTGAGAAGGAATTCCTAAATACAGTGGTAAGTGGGAGGAAAGTAGAACTCGATGAAAATCGGAGTGATACTGTTCCTGGCATAGAATCCTCAACAGAACAAGAACAGTCCATCCGGGATGAGACTGTACCACAATCTTCTATTACACAAGGACCGCGTAGGTCGGAGAGAGTCAGGAACCAACCTGAGAGGTATGGGTTTCTGATCTCACCTCATGTAGACATTAATCTCATTGAGGAAGACGAACCGGCTACGTATGAGGAAGCGATACAAGATATCGATTCCACTTTATGGCAAGAAGCCATGAAGTCCGAAATGGATTCCATGTATACCAACCAAGTTTGGACACTGGTTGATGCATCAGAAGGCGTAAAGCCTATTGGATGCAAATGGATCTTCAAGAAGAAGACTGACATGGAAGGCAACGTACAAACGTACAAAGCTAGGCTTGTAGCGAAGGGGTATCGTCAACGACATGGTGTCGATTACGACGAAACTTTCTCACCCGTTGCCATGATTAAATCCATTCGGATAATGCTTGCTATTGCTGCATATTTCGATTACGAGATATGGCAGATGGACGTTAAAACCGCTTTCCTTAACGGAAACCTTTTGGAGGATGTTTATATGCAACAGCCTGACGGTTTTATTGTGTCTAAACTTGCAAACAAGGTTTGTAAGCTAAATCGGTCCATTTATGGACTGAAGCAAGCATCGCGGTCATGGAACCAACGTTTTGATGAGATCATAAAAGAATATGATTTCATTCAAAACGAGGATGATCCTTGTGTATATAAGAAGGTTAGTGGGAGCGCACTGACATTCATTGTCCTTTATGTTGACGATGTATTGCTTATGGGCAATGACATTCCCATGTTAACATCGGTGAAAGCTTGGCTTTCATTAAAATTCTCCATGAAAGATCTGGGAGAAGCAGCCTTTATTCTAGGAATAAAGATCTACAGGGATAGATCTATAAAGCTGCTTGGACTCTCTCAGAGTACGTACATTGACAAAGTGTTGAAAGATTCAACATGGATCAGTCCAAGAGGGGACTGTTGCCAGTGTCACATGGCATTTCTCTATCTAAGGACATGTGTCCTAAAACTCAAGATGAGAGAATAGCATGAGTCGGATACCGTTCACCTCGGCAGTCGGATCGATCATGTATGCCATGATATGTACTCGACCTGATGTCTCGTATGCTTTGAGCATGTGTAGTCGCTATCAGGCTGATCCAGGTGATGGTCACTGGATGGCAGTTAAGAACATCCTTAAGTATCTTAGACGAACTAAGGATGCTTTCTTGATTTATGGAGATGGAGAACTTGAGGTAACTGGGTATACCGATGCAAGTTTCCAAACCGATAAAGACGACTCTAAGTCGCAATCCGGGTACATATTTTATTTGAACAACGGAGCAGTAAGCTGGAAATCTTCCAAGCAAGAGACTGTTGCCGATTCAACAACAGAAGCGGAGTATATTGCTGCATCTGAAGCAGCAAAGAGGCAGTTTGGATCCGTAAATTCCTAATTGATTAGGAGTAGTTCCGTTAGCAGCTGAGCCCGTTCCATTATTGTGTGACAATAACGGGGCTATAGCACAGGCTAAGGAACCACGGTCTCATCAACGATCCAAGCATGTTCTTCGACGTTTCCATCTGATTCGTGAGATCATACATCGTGGCGATGTGAAGATCGAGAAGGTCGCATCAGATGACAACATTGCAGACCCGCTGACGAAAGCTATTTCACAGCAAAAGTTTGAGACACATACATAGTTCAGGTGTTAGATGCTTGAGTGACTGGCTATAGACCAAGTGGGAGATTGTTAGACAATTATGACCCATAGCGTCACCGTTTGTAAAAGACATTGTGTTTTGTACAAAATTGACTATGTAATATTGAAATTGCCTTTTATCATTTCGTAATTCATTTACTATTACATATAAATGGTAAAAGTCCATATGATTAGTTCCGGATTGAGATGATATGAGACAGTATCAATCCATAAAGGTTTAATCATTAAATATCCCTGTCGTAGTATTATCGAGACTGGACATCGATAATGCGGAATAGACTAGTATTGCACTTGTGCGCGTTGTGAGAGCATACGGCACAGTTGTTGAGTTTCTAATTAGGTCCCAAAATCACAAATCAAGCAAGAAAACGCATGAATACATCAAAGGAGTAGGCGGAAAAACAACTCACATTGATTGGTTGATGCTAGGAAGAACAAAACCCATTTTCCTCTTTGTTGGAAGTTCGGCAAGCATTTCCAAGGGGTGGAGAGGTCGGTTTTGATGGTGATGAACTCCTCCAAATTCGGCCATGGTCATCCTCCATTTAAAGCTCCAAGCTTCAAGCTTTCCAAGCTCACAAACTCACTTCCCTATCACCTTAATATAACCCATTGGTGTGCTAGCACAAGGATCTTGCAACAAGATATTAGCTTCTCCATTTTGTGTGTCCAAACCAAAATAAAAGGAGAAGAATCGGCCATGAGACCGTGAGAGAGAGAGGGAACAATTTTTGGCTCCAAAACCTTGAAAAACCGTGAGCACCTATATACAAGAGAGAGAAGATAAAACCTTTTGTATTACATTTCCTTTTATTTAATTTTATTTACCAAGTAAACAAAAATTAAAAGGATATACAAAAACTATTAATTAAAAAAGTCAAAAGCAAAGCAATGAATGCCTTTCAATCAACTTTTCACCCATCACTTCTACTTTTTCATCAAGTCACTTCACTTTAATAAAGTGACAACTTGTCATGTCACATCACTCAAAGTGACAAGTGATTTGACAATTGATGCGACTAGTGATTTGACGCTTGATGTGACTTGCGTGCCGCACTCGGATTCGAAATGCGAATGTGCTCGCAATCACTCTCGGCTCGGGTTCGCTAATTCCAAATTAACGAATTTTCCGTCGCGTCGTAAAAATGATTACGCCTAGTGAAATCACTATTCACGTCGCTAATGAATAATTCCAATTAATTCGTTCGCCCGAATTAAAATCCAATTTTAATTCTGCGTCGAAATCCAATTCGTATAATATATCGGATATATTATTTTATCGATTAATTCTAAATTAATCGTTCTCTCTCTTAATTAAATTTTATCCCAGATAAAATATCTCCGTAATTAATCCCAGATTAATTTTCTCTCTCATCGAATAATCTCAGATTAATTTAAGTGCGAGTCATAATCATCGGGAATCTTCAGGAACCGACCCATGAGATCTCCGGATATGTTGGCAGTAAATACGGTCGTCGGACTATCCGAACACGTAAGTACCTCGTACTACGTTTATACCGATTTACAAGACAAGGTTGGCTTCTAGCAAAGCGCCATGCCTACCCAATTCTCCAGAAATATTCTTACAGGAATATATAGATCTGTATCAAGCGTAGTATACTAAGTATTGTGCGTATCGGCCCAGTATCGGATAATCACGTGTTAGGGCTGGGGCTGGATAAGTGTCTGCCCCGTCCGAAACACATATCGGATGTCTGGTAACATAGTCTCTATAATCGGATATACATGACCTGGTCACAATATCCCGATTGGTTGCCAACACTCAAGAGCATTAGTACCGTATCCTGCGTGACATCATCTCCAATATGACTGGAGTGATACTTCCGTCTCGACATCACATCCAATACACTACGACTCTCTGATAAACCAGAAGTGGTGAACACAGAACCAGTCAAAGCCCCCAACCACCAAAAACCAAAGTTTATCGATTATCGTAAGTATTAGCGATGCAAGTCTCAGGTTAAGACTATACACACCTACCTTGATTTCGGCCTCCCATAGACACATAGTTAATACCAATGGGATTCCGGGGGTCTATCCAGAGCGAAGCTGTTTCCCGTACCATCGGTGAAACACGACCTCCTATCGCACTTGCATAAGTATCCAATACTTATATATATGAGAACTATGCCGTTGTGCCCTCACAACGCGCACAAGTGCAATACTAGTCTATCCGCATTATCGATGTCCAGTCTCGATAATACTACGGCTAGGGATATTTAATGATTAATCCTTCGTGGACTGATACTGTCTCATATCATCTCAATCCAGGAACTAATCATAGGGACCTCTCTTCATTTATATATCTATGGTGATCTAATCACAAATGACGAGAGTGCAATTTCTTGTTACATAGTTAATTTGCTACAACAACACAATGTTCTGTGCAAATAGTGACGCTATGGGTCATATTATCCAACAATCTCCCACTTGGCACATAGCCAGTCACTCGAGTGTTTCACCCGAAACTATGTAAGGTTCGCTCAAATTGCTGAGGAAAGGTTTTCGTCAGCGGATTTGTTTGATTATCATTTAACGCGATTTATCGATCATCACATCGCCACGATGTATGATCCGAACGAATCAGATGATATAGAAGTATATATCTGGATCGTTGATGAGACCATTAATTCTTTAGCATGTGCTGATGCCTAGCTCAGCTGCTAACAGAACTATATCTAATCTAATTAGATATGTATCGACCCAAATGACTTCTATTGCTGCCTCAGCTGCTGCAATTAACCCGCATGTGTGTTTATTTGGTAACAGTATCTTGCTTGGAAGATTTCCAGCTCACTGCACCGTTATTCAAACTGTATAGTACCGTTTGTGACTTTTAGTCGTCTTTATCGCTATAGGAAACTTGCTATAGTGATCCCAGTCACTTCAAGTTCTCCTTCTCCATAGACTAAGACAGCATCCCTAGTTCTCTAAGATACTACGGATGTTCCTAACATCAATCCAGTGACTATCACTCGGATTAGCCTGATTGTGAATCCATATGCTCAAAGCGTATGATTCACCAGGTCTTGTACATTTTTCAATGTACAGTCCCACGGAGAGTATTTCGAAAGTCAAGCTTCCCCGACATATATTTTATGGGAATATCATTTCCAAGAAATGACGTATTATCATTATTTTATAGGACAACCACTGTCAGTGCGCTCCCACTAACCCTCTTATTTACACAAGAATCATCATTTTGAATTAAATCATATACACCATTATGATTACATCAAAATGATAATTCCAAGAACTTATGCTCGCGTCAGCAAGCATTATCCAAATGGATCTACCGTGGCAATAGGTAAAAGGTTGAATCGTAATCAACACAATGTCGATAACGATACCTTTCCGTTAAAAAAGCCTAGCTTTATACGTTGGTATATTTCCATCCATGTACGTCTTCCTTGAAGACTTATAGTACCAAGAGGCACAATGCCATGTGGTACATCAACTATCCAAACTGGTTGATATACATGGAATCCATTTCGGACTCATGACACTTTGTCATAATAGGGAGTCGATACCTCGTATCACTTCCTTTGTTCTCGTGTATTCGAAGATTAATGGTATAGTTTCATCATTGATGAACTATATATGTTCCAATAAGATTCAATGCCTTGAACAATATTACTCTAATTTTCATCGAGTTATACTATCCCCCACTTACCACTGCATATCAGTATTCCTCTTAGGAAAACCGCATGGTGAGAACAATCCAATTGTTCTTGTGAGGTGTATAAGTACAATACTTATGGTATCCCTAGGATGACCTACAATTGGCACTTATCATATTTGGGTTTTAGTTTGGTATCATCCAAACATATGCCAAGCATACCCAAATAGTCAGGAATGAGAAACCCGGTTTCTTTCCCTTTCATATCTAATATGATATCTGTCAAACAGATTATTATGGAACCTTATTCAAAATAAGTTCTTGCACTGTTAAAGCTTATCCGTTGAAGGAAATGTTAGCTCAAAGCGACTCGTGATTAACCTTATTATGTCTAACAAAATTCGGTTAATCCTGTTCGGACACACCGTCAAAATGACGTGTTCCGGGAGGAGTCCTCATTGAAAGAATACTATACTCTTTCAAGTATACGAGAAACTTACTGCTTAAGTATTTTCATTACGGTCTTACTGTGATGGTGTAATACTATAACCGATCTGTTTGTCTATTCCGTGTCGAAACTATAAAAGTTTTCGATTTGTGTTCTTCAAAAGAAAAACACAACCATTACGCGATGCCACATCCGTATAGGTCACGTAATAATATTTATATCCACCTCTAGCCTAGCTAGACACGGGCCCACTTGCTTCACTATGAACTAGGGCTAACAGATCGGTGGCATTTTCACTTTTACCGAGTAAAGGTGTTTTAAGCACTTTGCTTAATAAACTAGATTCGTAGACTTTATTTGAATAGAATCAAATCAGTCCTAGTACCCACTCTTCAAAGTGCGGATATACGATTCTTGTTAGTTGTCTCCCTGACAACTATGCCACAATAAGTTTCTTAACTGATCAGATCAGTTTGAGCTATTTATTTGTCATGTTATGTATTTGAGATATTATTTATATTAAAAATATAAATTCTGTTATTCACATCCAATGTGTTTATCTCAATATCATCTTTATATAATAAAACACTTTAGTGTTCTAGAATATAAAGGTACACCCGCAGCGGGTTATACGCGATATAGAGATAATGTTCTAGTCAAACTAGTTACATTATAACAGTTTCTAAATTTAAGTACTAACGCGAAGGCAGTTCCTAAATTCAGTATCTACGGTTAAAACAGCGACTATCGTCCTGTTTACTATTCGCGGATAAATCTCAGTTGAAGTCAGTATCCTGCTAAAAGCAGATTCTGCACAACAGTACATATTTATGTATCACACTAAGTATTTAAAATCAAATTTCAATACTAGTTGTGAACATATTATGACAAACATATTTGAAGTAAGAGCCTTGCTCATCTTCAATTCATTCTTAGGATATATTCTTTATCAAATAAAATAAAAACTTATTAATTTCCAAGACCATCTTGAATTATTCCCAATTTGAAAATTAAATCATTTAAAATATTTTAATCCAAGATTATATTTTAATATCAAACTTTTCAATTTTATCTTGATTACAATAGTCCAACCATTTAATCAACGATTAGTGGTACTATTATTATAATGATTATAATAGTCCAACTATATAATCAAATATAATCCAAATTAATTAACCTCAATTACATTGATTACTATAATCCAATTATAAAATCAACTGTAAACTGAAATTAATTAATTCAAATATATTGATTAATATAATCCAATTATATATAATCAACTATAATACAGTCCAACTGTTTATTAAAACAACATTTAAATATTAGTCCAACTAACATTTAATAATACGACGAAATAATTTAAATGAGCGATATGGCGAGTAATTGAACGAGTATTGCAAATTCAATTCTTGCCTCCCACTATTTTTCGTCGAGCCTCTAACCTCTGTGGAGTACTCGGGAAACCGTGTTTCCTAGTGGGCTAGGATCCTGTTAAATAACATACAACCTTGACTTTGGCCAACAAGCTGTATGCTACTTACCAGGTAGATCCAAGATCAATTGGATCCAATCCAATTCCCAGATCCGGTTAGGTGGACATCCAAGTCCTAAACATATTGCTTATGCCAATGTATCTAATACATTTTCCTAACCTTATCCTCCGAATCATCTAGGCCTTGGCTTTGGCACAACAAACCTAATGATTCCAGTTAAGCGGGACCCATTGACAAGGAAAGTTTCGTAATCAATGTCTTTGGACAAGAAGTGATCTTGACTTTGGCCAACAAATCACAACTTGGACTAGACACCGATGTGGAACAAAACTCTCATGATTCAAATACATCCAATTGACAAGGTCTTGACTTTGGCCAACAAACCAATGCCAATCGGATCTTGACAAGAATCATTCAATGGAAGGATAATCGCTTAAATAAAACGAGGGTTTTTCGCGTGCAAATTGGCTACCAATTAATTATCTTTGTTAGGTCTCATCATCATACACCCTTAAACATGCATTCTAAATACATAATAAAGCGAGTATGAAATAAAATAATAATGATATGCGGATGGATACTTTACATTGATCCTAGATCAAATCTCTCATTTTCTCTCTCCAAAGCTAGCACTTGTATTTACTTCTACCCGTTACACTACACTTCTAAAGAAACCTCATTTACATAGAGGGGAATAGGTGAGAAGAGAATACAAAGAGTATATAGGTGATAAGGCTGGACACGCAGGTCCAATTTAATAAATCAAATTTATTACAATTTCCAAAATTGTCCCACCCGACTAATATCCATCCGATATACATTATTCACGCATCGCAACCATGTATTCATACAAGCATGTTATCAATCAATCTAATCCAATTAATTAATCTGATAATTAGTGATCATCCAATGTTCAAACAACGATTTGATTTTGCTCGAGTCAAACTCGTTTTACGAATTAGTACTCAAAGTACGAATTCTCGAATTAAATTAAACTACATAATTAAATCCAATTTAATACGCATTTAATTCTAATTCACTATTTAATTCCAAATTAAATATTACACTATTATTAACGAACCTTCTACGATTTAAATTCTAAATTCAATCGTTATGGGTCTCAAAGCCCAATTAACGTCAAACGTTTATTTAATTAAAGTCCAATGGGCTTTTAATTAATTTCTTAAGGCGTGGACTTTTGGTCAACTCGGGTCAAACTGATAACCAAAGTCCAATTCGGGAGTTACCCCATAAGCCTTTAATTAATTTTGGCCCATTAGGCCCAATTAAATAATAAGGTTCATTAAGTCATAATTGGACTTTATGGATGCGGTTTTGGGCTTAATTGGATCCAACCAATTTTTCCTAAACCCAACTTTGTACAACAAAGCCCAAAAGCCCAATTATAACATTCAATGCCCAATTTCCAAAACAAGCCTAATAATTAATTATAAAATCCAAATTTCATAATTAATTAACCTAAGTGTTATACATAATTAACCACCTAATTAAATTTCTAAAACATCAATTAGCATACTTAATCATGCATTTCAACATCAAATAGTGTCTAACACAATTTATTAAAACCAAAACCCATTTTACATGCTTTAAAGTCTTGGCATTTAGGGGTTTTTAATCCGATTTGGTTTCAATCAAATTGATCCACAATCATCATTTCCCAAATCAATTAAATTCATCTAATGAATCAAAATACAAAAAACACAATGAATTTCATATCCAATTGAATTCGGCCAAGCCTACTTTAATTTGGGAAAATTGTTCCAAATCAAAATTCATCCAATCAAACTTCAATTCAACATTACCCACTTGTTTCAAGTCATCTAATGATCAAACAAACAAAAAATTTACCAAGATATTAGGGTCTTTAATTTGGGCCAACATAAGCAATTTGGGGAAATTTGTTCCAAACACAATTTCAACAAATTGATCCAATCAATCATCAATTAAACATACTTTAAGCATTCTAAATCATCCAATTTCATCAAACATGCTCAAAATCAAGTTTACCCAAATTCATCACTTTATGTCAACATAAAAAATTGGGGAAATTTGTTCCAAACACAATTTCTTCAAATTGATCCAATCAATCTTAAATTAAACATCATTTAAGCATTCTCATTCATCCAATTTCACAAAATATGCTCAAAATCAAGTTTACCCAAATTGTTACTTTATGCCAACATAAAAAATTGGGGAAATTTGTTCCAAACACAATTTCTTCAAATTGATTCAATCAATCTTTAATTCAAATCATTTTTAAGCATCTTAATCAATCAATTTAATCAAATCATGCTCCAATTGATTTTACCCAATTTGTCATGCCCAAAATTTGGGGAAAATTGAATCCAATCCAATTTCATGAAATTGATCATGCACACAACTTCAATTCATCAACATACAAGCATACTTTAACATCCAATTTCAACAAATCATGCTTCAATGATAATCCCCAATTTTAACCCTAACTTTTTTCATGCTTGATAATAGCTCAAGATACCATTGTTGAGTTTCTAATAAGGTCCCAAATCAACAAATCAAGCAAGAAAAACGCATGAATACATCAAAGGAGTAAGGCGGAAACACAACTCACATTGATTGGTTTGATGCTAGGAAGAACAAAACCCATTTTCCTCTTGTTGGAAGTTCGGCAAGGCATTTCCAAGGGGTGGAGAGGTCGGTTTTGATGTGATGAACTCCTCCAATTCGGCCATGGTCATCCTCCATTAAAGCTCCAAGCTTCAAGCTTCCAAGCTCACAAACTCACTTCCCTATCACCTTAATATAACCCATATGGTGTGCTAGCACAAGGATCTTGCAACAAGATTATTAGCTTCTCCATTTGTGTGTCCAAACCAAAATAAAAGGAAGAAGAATCGGCCATGAGACCGTGAGAGAGAGAGGGAACAATTTTGGCTCCAAAACTTGAAAAACCGTGAGCCCTATATACAAGAGAGAGAAGATAAAAACCTTTTTGTATTACATTTCCTTTTATTTAATTTTATTTACCAAGTAAACAAAAATTAAAAGGATATACAAAACTATAATTAAAAGTCAAAAGCAAAGCAATGAATGCCTTTCAATCAACTTTTCACCATCACTTCTACTTTTACATCAAGTCACTTCACTTTAATAAAGTGACAACTTGTCATGTCACATCACTCAAGTGACAAGTGATTTGACAATTGATGCGACTAGTGATTTGACGCTTGATGTGACTTGCGTGCCGCACTCGGATTCGAAATGCGAATGCGCTCGCAATCACTCTCGGGCTCGGGTTCGCTAATTCCAAATTAACGAATTTTCCGTCGCGTCGTAATTAAATGATTACGCCTAGCGAAATCACTATTCACGTCGCTAATGAATTAATTCCAAATTAATTCGTTCGCCCGAATTAAAATCCAATTTTAATTCCGCGTCGAAATCCAATTTCGTATAATATATCGGATATATTATTTATCGATTAATTCTAATTAATTCGTTCTCTCTCTTTAATTAATATTTTATCCCAGATAAAATATCTCCGTAATTAATCCCAGATTAATTTTCTCTCTCATCGAATTAATCCCAGATTAATTTAAAGTGCGAGTCATACATCATCGGTGAATCTTCAGGAACCGACCCATGAGATCTCCGGATATGTTGGCAGTAAATACGGTCGTCGGACTATCCGAACACGTAAGTACCTCGTACTACGTTTATACCGATTTACAAGACAAGGTTGGCTTCTAGCAAAGCGCCATGCCTACCCAATTCTCCAGAAATATTCTTACAGGAATATATAGATCTGTATCAAGCGTAGTATACTAAGTATTGTGCGTATCGGCCCAGTATCGGATAATCACGTGTTAGGGCTGGGGCTGGATAAGTGTCTGCCCCGTCCGAAAACATATCGGATGTCTGGTAACATAGTCTCTATAATCGGATATACATGACCTGGTCACAATATCCCGATTGGTTGCGCAACACTCACTAGCACTAGTAGTACCTATCCTGCGTGATCATCTCCATATGAGTGGGAGTGATGACTTCCGTCTCGACATCACTCCAACAACTCGACATCCTACACTACGACTCTTGATACCCAGAAGTGGTGAACACAGAACGGTCAAAGCCCCCAACCACCAAAACCAAAGTTTATCGATTATCGTAAGTATTAGCGATGCAAGTCTCAGGTTAAGACTATACACACCTACCTTGATTTCGGCCTCCCATAGACACATAGTCATAATACCAATGGGATTCCGAGGGGTCTATCCAGAGCGAAGCTGTTTCCCGTACCATCGGTGAAACACGACCTCCTATCGCACTTGCATAAGTATCCAATACTTATATATATGAGAACTATGCCGTTGTGCCCTCACAACGCGCACAAGTGCAATACTAGCCTATTCCGCATTATCGATGTCCAATCTCGATAATACTACGGCTAGGGATATTTAATGATTAATCCTTCGTGGACTGATACTGTCTCATATCATCTCAATCCAGGAACTAATCATAGGGACCTCTCTTCATTTATATATCTATGGTGATCTAATCACAAATGACGAGAGTGCAATTTCCTTGTTACATAGTTAATTTGCTACAACAACACAATGTTCTGTGCAAATAGTGACGCTATGGGTCATATTATCCAACACAGTTCTCATATGTTTAAGTATAGGATACTTATGCAAGTGCGATAGGAGGTTGTGTGTGTTTTACCGATGGTACGGAAAACAGCTTCGCTTGGATAGACCCCGCGGAATCCCATTGGTAGTATGTATATGTGTCTACGGGAGTCCGCGTCAGGGTAGATGTATTTGGTCTTAACCTGAGACTTACATCGCTAATAACTTGCGACAATCGGTAAACTTTGGTTTTGGTCGTCCAGGGCTTTAACAGGTTCTGTGTACGCCTCTATTGGGTTTATCGAGAATCGTAGTGTATTGGATGTGATGTCAAGACGGAAGTGTCACTCCAGACATATGGAGATGATGATCACGCAGGGATTCATAACTCGTTCTCTATTGTGTTGCAACCATCGGGATAATGTGACAAGGTTATGATTATCCGATTCAAAGAGACTAGTTGTTTGATATCCGATATGTGCTTCGTACGGGGCAGACACTATTCCAGCCCCAGGCCTAGCACGTGACATCTGATACTCGATCGAAATACGAGATACTAGGTATTCTACGTCTGACATAGATTATATATTCCAGTAAGAATATTTCTGGATAATTGGGTAGGCACGATGCTTTGCTAGAAGCCAACCATGTCTTTAAATCGGTAAGCACGTAGTAGAGGTACTCGTTTTATCGGATAGTCCGATTACCGGATTTACTGCCAACATATCCAGAGATCTCTTGGGTCGCTTCCCAAGGATTCACCGATGACAGTTGACTTAAATTGGAATTAATCTGGGATTAATTAGAGAGAGAAAATTAATCTGGGATTAATATGGCTTTGTTTAATCTGGGATTAAAAGTGTACAGTGGCGAAGAACGCGATTAATTTGGAATTAATCGGGTAAAATAAATTTAATAGTTAAATTTGATTTTTCTATTTAATTTATTCAAACGGGCTAAAATTAATATATCGGATATATTAAAATGGATTGGATTTCATTACGAGATTAAAGTCGACTTAATGCGAACGAACGAATAATTTAGAATTAGTTCGTGAACGACGTTCGTAATATATTTACGAGGCATCGTTATTTAATTAAATTGGATTTAATTATTTAGCGACGAAGGATCGTTTAATCGGATTAAACGGAAACGAGCCGCGTCAAATGCCCGTAGAAATATTTGAATTTCGGATTCAAATATTTGGAGCCAAAAGTGTGGTAGGTGTTCCCACCCACAACCACCTTGTTTTGTCTTTATGAATACCATTTACCCATCTCTACCTTGTTTTGGGTAAAAAGGTGAAATGGTTTCACTTTTTGGTAAATAACAAAAGGCATTCTCAACTTTGGTAACACTTGACACAAACCAAAAACACAAACCCTAAGACCCATCCTTGGCCGAACGAAATTGGAGAGCCTCTCTACTCTTTGATTTGTTTTTCAAATCATCAAAAGCTAGCACTTTGGAATGAACAAAGGTGATAGGGAAACTCCTCAATAGCTTGGAATCATCCTAAAGCTTGGATTCATCATAAAGCTTGGATCTTGGAGATCTTGGATCTCAAAATAATTAAAAGCTCCAACACTCATTGTAAGTATATTCCGCACCTTATAATGATCAACTCTTATATTATGCATGCTTATTAGATCCTTATAATGTTCTAGGAACACTAACAGTTTCATCGTAATCGACACCATGTCGTTGACGATACCCCTTCGTTACAAGATTAGCTTTGTACGTTTGTACGTTGCCATCCATGTCAGTCTTCTTCTTGAAGACCCATTTGTATCCAATAGGCTTTACGCCTTCTGGTGCATCAACCAGTGTCCAAACTTGGTTGGTGTACATGGAATATATTTCGGACTTCATGGCTTCTTGCCATAAAACGGAATCGATATCTTGTATCGCTTCCTCATACGTAGTCGGTTCGTTATCCTCAATGAGATTAATATCTACATGAGGTGAGATCAGAAACCCATACCTCTCAGGTTGTTTCCTGACTCTCTCCGACCTACGCGGTCCTTATGTAATAGAAGATTGTGGTACAGTCTCATCCATGATGGAATGTTCTTGTTCCGTTGAGGATTCTATGCCAGGAATAGTATCGCTTCGATTTTCATCGAGTTCTACTTTCCTCCCACTAACCACTGCATTTAGGAATTCCTTCTCAAGGAAAACCGCATGTAGAGCAACAAATACTTTGTTCTCTCGTAGGTGATAGAAGTAATATCCTTTGGTTTCCCTAGGATATCTTACGAATAGGCATTTATCTGATTTGGGCTCAAGTTTGGTACCTTCCAAATGTTTGACGTATGCCCAGCATCCCCAAATCTTCAGGAATGAGAAACCTGGTTTCTTTCCTGTCCATATCTCATACGGAGTCTGTTGTACAGACTTTGACAGAACCTTATTCAAAATAAGAATTGCATTGTTTAATGCATATCCGTAAAAGTAAATAGGTAGCTTAGTGCGACTCATCATAGACCTTACCATGTCCAACAAAGTACGGTTTCTCCGTTCGGACACACCGTTTAATTACGGTGTTCCAGGAGGAGTCCACTGTGAAAGAATACCATATTCTTTCAGGTAATCTAGAAACTCATTGCTCAAGTATTCGCCACCACGGTCTGACCGTAATGTCTTTATACTATTGCCGGTCTGTTTTCAACTTCGTGTCGAAACTCTTTGAATTTCTCAAAAGTTTCCGACTTACGTCTCATAAGATACACATAACCATAAGGCGATGCATCATCCGTAAAGGTTACGAAGTATTCATATCCACCTCTAGCCTGGCTAGACATGGGCCCACAAACGTCACTATGAACGAGGGCTAACAGTTCGGTGGCACGTTCACCCTTACCACTAAAAGATGATTTAGGCATTTTGCCTAATAAGCAAGATTCGCAGACGTCATATGAATTTGGATCAAATCCCTCCAAGTACCCAGTCTTCGAAAGTGTGGATATACGAGTCTTGTTTATGTGTCCTAGACGACAGTGCCACATATAAGTTTCATCTTTATTACTCATTTTGAGCCTTTTGTTTGTTATATTATATGTTGGAGATAGATTTATATTCAAAATATAAAGACCATTATTTGCAGCAGCAGTGCAAATTTCTACATCATTTTTATATAAGTAACACCCAGTGTTGCGAAATACAAAAGTATACCCATATTGGGTTAACATAGATACATATATGATATTCCTAGTCAAACTAGGTACATAATAACAGTCATTTAGTTCAAGTACATGCCCCGAGGGCAGTTCCAAAACAAAAGTGCCCACGACCAAAACAGCAACAGGTGTCCCGTTTCCAACACACAAATCAATCTCCCCTGAAGCCAGTCTCCTACTAATTTGCAGATCCTGCACATCAGTACATATATGAGTACCACAACCAGAATCAAAAATCCAATTTTTAAAACAAGAAGTTGTCATGTTTATTTCAATAACAAACATACCTGAGGCCAGTGCCTTGCCCGCCTTTATCTTCTTCTGGAGCGCCTTGTACTCGCGGAAGTCACGTTTCCAGTGACCCCGCTTGCCGCACTGGAGGCAAACATCCTGAGATTTGTCCTTAGGCTTCCCAGAAGCCTTTGACGATTTGGCCTTGCCCTTTCTTTTATGCTTCTTCTTCTTCACACCTCCAGTTACCTTGGGCCCAGCCCTCGGGTGTCTGAGATTTCGAAGCAAAGTGCGCCTTGCGCTTGTTGCCCTTGAGAAGCTCATTCTTAGCTTCCTTGAGAGTAGACAATAACTCTCCAAGAGTATCATCTGTGTTCATCAAATTATAGTTTATGATGAATTATCTCCAGGTGTCGGGGAGAGATTGCAAGATTATATCTATGGTAATCTCAGCCTCAAAGACTATCCCCATCTCAGCTAGCTCATCTATGTCAGCAATCATCTGTGCCACATGGGACTCAACAGACATTCCTTCTAACATACGTGAACGGAGGAGCTTCTTTACTAACTCATATCTCTGCGACCTTTTGTTAGATCGGTGAAGATCGTGCAACCTCGCCAATATATTATAGGGATCCAAGTCCCTGTTTTGTCGACGGAAATGATGAGTCATGGAAGCAAGCATAATAGACTGGGTAGTATCATAATCAACGCTGTGAGTCTTCCAAAGCTCCAGCTCAAGTGTCTGATCAGGTGTGGGTTTAGGCCCAAGAGGTATCTGTATGGTGTTTAACAGCCTCTCGGCTCTAAGGACTATCTTTAGATTCATTTCCCAATCGGCAAAGTTCGTGCCCTTCAAGACATTCTCACCCATGATAATATCTCGGACATTTCCCTTTCCAGTCATCTTGATTAGGATAGTCCAACTATCTAGTCAACGATATTTGGGTACAGTCTAACTGTTACAAGAAAAATAACATTATATTAGTCCAACTAATAAAATAATTTTGACGAAATAATTTTGAAAGCGCGTAAAGCTAAGTATCTGAATGAAATTGAAAATTCAATACTAGCCTCCCACTATTTTTCGGCGAGCCTCTAACCCTCTGTCGAGTACTCGGGAAGCCCAATTTCATAGTGGGCTAGGATCCCGTTAAATAACACACAACCTTGACTTTGGCCAACAAGTTGTATGATATTTAACTAGGTAGATCTCGAAGATCAATTGGATCTCATCCAATTCCTAGATCCGGTAGGTGGACATCCAAGTCCGAAACATATATACAATACATATGCCAATGTATCCAATACATTTTCCTAACCTTTTTCCTCTGAATCAACTAAGCCTTGGCTTTGGTACAACAAGCTTAATGATTCCAGTTAAGCTGGACCCATTGACATGGAAAGCTTCGTAATCAATGTCGATGGACAAGAAGTGATCTTGACTTTGGCCAACAAATCATAACTTGGACAAGACATCGATATGGAACAAAACTCTCATGATTCAAACACATCCGCAATTGACAAAGGTCTTGACTTTGGCCAGCAAACCAATGCCAACTTTGGATCTTGAGTAAGAATCACTCAACGGAAGGAAAAACGCTTAATATATTTTGAGGGTTTTTCATGTAAATTGGCAACCAATTTATTATCTTTGTTAAGGTCTCATCATACACCCTTAAGCATGCTTCTAAAACATCATAAGGAGCGAAAAGTAAATTAATAACGATATGCGGATGGATATTTAAACAGATTGTTCTTAGAACAAATCGCTCATTTTCCTCTCCCCAGCTAGCACTATTCTACTTCTACCCAATTACATAATACAATAAGAGAAACCTCATTAACATTGAGGGGAATTAGGTGACAAGAGAATACAAAGAATCAATAAGAGAGAAGGCTGGACACCCAGGTCCAATTTATAAATTCCAAATTTACAATAATTTCCAAAATTACCCTTTCCCTTCTAATATTCATCTGATATACACTATTCATTCAACACATCCATATATTAATTCACAGCATGCATTTCAACCAATCTAATCCAATTAATTAGTCTTTAATTATGTGACCATCCAATGTGCAAACAACGATTTGATTTTGCGCGAGTCCAACTCGTTTGAGAATAAGTACTTAAAGTACGAATTCTTGAATTATATCGAACTACTTGTTAAATCTAATTTAAGTTGTATTCAATACTAATTCATTTATTTAATTCCAAATTAAAAATTTTACACTTTTAATGCGCTTTAACGACTAAGATTCCAGATCTAATCTTATCAGGTCTCAAAGCCCAACTAACATCCAATGTTCGTCTAATTAAAGTCCGATGGGCTTTCTATTGATTTCATAAGGCATGAGCTTTGGTCAATGTGGGTCAAACCCAATTACCAAGCCCAAGTAAGGAATCACCCTCATTTTCCATAAAACCAATATCAAGCCCATAAGGCCCAATTAAACTTTAAAGCCCATTTATTACATTTGGACTTAATGGAATGATTTAGGCCCAATTTGGATCCAATCCAATTGGCCTAAACCAACTTGGCCCAACCAAGCCCATTATGCTCAAATATAATAATTTCAAGCCCATTCAAAAATAAGCCCATTAACCAAATTTTAAAATTCCAAATTTTATAACTTAATTAATTAAAGTGTAATACATCAATTAATTAGCCAAATTAATATTTCCAAAATACAATTTACCAATTAATTATGTATCTATTTGTTCAATTAATGTCCAACATTATTGAGTCAAAAAATCAAGTCCATACATGCCATATTGCTCTCGGCCAAGATAAGGTTTTAAGTCCGATTTCGTTTTTCAATCCGATCGAATTACAAATCGACTTTTCCATTCGTTTCAACTCATCCAATGATCATCAAAACAAAATTTTCCAAGAGCCTAGGGTATCTTAAACATTCGGCCAAGCCATAAGGTGGGGCAAATTTTGATCCAATCAATATTTGTTGAAATTGATCTTATCCAACCTCAATACATCAACATACAAGCATACTCAACCATTCAATTTAATCAAATCATGCTCACATGGATTTTCCCCAAATTTTACCCTAAAACATTTCATGCTCATTATAGGCTCAATGATACCATTGTTGGTTTCTATGATTAGTCCCAAGATCATAATAAACAAAGAAATGCGAATGAATAATGAAGAAGTATGGTGGAAATACACTTACATCGATCGGTTTAAGGATATGTTGATCAACAAAAATTGCTCCAAGTCCTCTTTGAGATTCGGCCAAGGTGGTTTGTTGAAGAAGAGGATGAAGATCCAAGCTATATGGATTCCAAGCTCTAAGATCGGTTCCCTATCACCTTGTTTGAACCTTTGAATGTGCTGGCAAAAGCATAAAGAAAATCCAATCTCCCTAAACCTTGTAGAAGCTCACGACAATGGCAAGCCAAAGGAGAGAGAGAGAGTTTTTTTTTGTATTTGCTTTGTTTCTCTAAAAACAATAATAATTGAGATCCTTTACCAAAATATTTTGTATATGCTTTCAAAAAGTCAAAAAATTTAGGCTCCAAAATTTCAATAAATGCTCACAACTACTCCTATCATTAATAGTGACAACATGTCACTCAGGAAAAGTGACTTTTGACATCTATCACCTTTATATGACAAGTGATGTGACTCGCGATGTGACTTGTAGGCCCCACTCGATTCGAAATGTGAGTGGGCCCGCAAACACTTCCAGGCTTGATTTCGTTAATTCCGAATTAACGAATTTCCGTCTCGACGTAATTAAATAATTATGCCTAGCGAAATTACTATTCACGTCGCTAACGAATTAATTCTAAATTAACTCGTTTGCCCCAATTAAAATCCGATTTAATTCCGCATCGAAATCTAATTTTTTTTTAATATATCGAATATATTATTTTATCGATTAATTCCAAATTAATCTTTCTCTCTCTTCAAATAGTACTTTATCCAAGATAAATTTTCTCCGTAATTAATCCCAGATTAATAAAGTTTGAATCAAATGTCATCGGTGAATCTTCGAGAAGCGACCCAAGAGATCCCTGGATATTTTGACAGTAAATACGATCGTCCTCGTACTACGTTTTTACCGATTTACAAGACAAGGTTGGCTTCTAGCAAAGCGCCATGCCTACCCAATTCTCCAGAAATATTCTTAATGGACTATACGATCTTTATCAAGCGTAGTATACCGTAGTATTGTGTATTACGATCCAGTATCGGATGTCACGTGCAAGGCCTGAGGCTGTAATAGTGTCTGTCCCGTATGAAGCACATATCAGATATCTAGCAACTAGTCTATTTGAATCGGATAATCATGACCTTGTCATATTATCCCGATGGTTGTAACACAATAGAGAACCAGTTCTGAATCCCTGCGTGATCATCATCTCCATATGTCTGAAGTGATACTTCCATCTTGACATCATATCCAATACACTATGATTCCCAATAAACCCAGCAGAGGCGTACACAGAACCTATTAAAGTCCTGGACGACCAAAACAAAAGTTTACCGATTGTCGCAAGTACTAGCGATGCAAGTCTCAGGTTAAGACCAAATACACCTACCCTGAAGCGGACTCCCATAGACACATATACATACTACCAATGGGATTCCGCGGGCTCTATCCAGAGTGAAGCTGTTTTCCGTACCATCAGTAAAACACAACCTCCTATCGCACTTGTATAAGTATCCAATACTTAAATATATGAGAACTATGTCGTTATGCCCTCACAACGCGCAAAAGTGCAATACTAGTCTATTCCGCATTATCGATGTCCAGTCTCGATAATACTAAGACTAGGGATATTTAATGATTAAACCTTTATGGATTGATACTGCCTTATATCATCTCAATCCGGAACTAATCATATGGACTTTTACCATTTATATAAATCAAAGTAAATGAATCACAAAACGGTCAAAGGTAATTTCATTATAACATGTTAATTTTGTATAAAAACACAATGTCTTTTACAAACAGCGAAGCTATGGGTCATAACTGTCCAACATTCCCATGTAATGAATGAGAACCTGAAACACAAGGAAATAAAAATAATAAGTAAAAATTAATTAGACCCTAAAATTAATAGTGAAAGATAAATAAGTTCCCGACAATGGTGCGAAAAACTTTATTAGTGAAATCACTCATGTAACTCAAGTGCACGTATCACTCAAGTAGTATAAAATATATCGATCCCACAAAAACTTAATACATTAGCTATTAATTTATGATTTTAAATATTTACAAGTTTATAATAGATTGATTGTTGTTTAGATGGTGATTTTTATCTGAAACAAGTAAATAAAATAATGCGAAAGTAAATCAAAGGAAAATTCCATATTATAAAACTATCTAGGGTTGTGAATTCTTCCATTATCTTTTAAAGATGAAGTAATTATCTAATGTTTGTGCAATATATCGGTTTATTAACCTGGAAGATGAAAATAAGCAAAAACCTCTTTCGATGGTCAGATGCAAACACCGAGAGTAACCCAATTAACTATATTCCTATAATAACCAAGTTATCTGAATTCATTAAGATTAAGTTATAATTATGGCTACCCCGTCCGACAGGTATATTCCTATCCTGTGAGGAAATATACTTAAAAGTCTCTTGCCCGAATGTGAGATCATGAACTATTGAGTCTAAGGCTAAACCTAAAATCCCTTTTCTAAGTTGATTTTAAGTTTACCAAATCAATCTTATTAATGGCCAGTTAATAAGAAGTATTAAAATTAAGACTAAATAAATAAACCTTTATATTACCCAAGACATAAAAGTAACTACTTATAAACCCATGATATTGGAATTCATAACAACCATAGATAAGGGGTTTAGTTACCATACATATCTAAAGATTATTAAAGACATAAATAAAGTAAATGACATAAAGTAGAGCTTGGAAATTAAAAAGATAAATTAACAATAATGTAAAATACTAGGGTTGAAGGATCCACTTTTATTACTTCTAATTTAGATATCTCTGTTATTATAATATATATAAACTTGCATGACATTACCAACCGACCATATAAGCGGTATCTTGATTAAGTCAGATTTTAGATTAATTCCAACGACCATAAAGGCGGTATCCAGAAGTCAAGTTAAAATCAATTTAATTAAGTCCAACAAACAATAAAGACGGTATCTCATTAAGTCAGGTTTTAAAATAGTTTATATATTATAATTAAGGGAGATTAATCTAAATATTAGTAATAAAAGCCTTATCTTGCACCCCAACAGAGGGGAGTTACCTCATCATAATAAAAAGTAAATTAAAGAAAGAACTATTACATAAAATAAAAATTAAATATAAGAAAGCTGTAAATAAACAACTAGATACAATCTTCTTAGTATTCTTAAGGAAATCCTCAGAAGAAGGTATAATTTTTCTTTCTGATTTTGGCCTTAATTTATAGGCAAAACTTAATGCTACGAGTCGGGACGCAGGATCCTTTGCGGGTCGTGATGCTCTGTTGATGATGACACGTGTACACGACTTTTTGAGATGATGACATGTGGCACACATTTCATCGGTAGCAAAATTATTGGCTCGACATCGTGACACGTGAAGGCTTGCACATCACGATGCTGACGTCATTACTTACGTCAATAAGGACAAATGTCGGCCAGTTGCATAATTGATTGCAGACAATATGATGACGAGTGTCGACAAGCTGATGATGTTAGCACTTCGCGAAGTAGAGGTTGTGCGCGTCGCGACGCTAAAATGATAATTTTATTTTTTTTTTGTCTGTTTTCGCTGTTTTGGGCGCTAATTTGATTCCAGTGCGTCTTTGAACCTTATTTATCTATAAAATACACAAAAAACATCAAAATATTAACAAAATTCGAGTAACTAAACAAAATATCAAGTAAAATTTTGTGAATAGTGATATATTTACCGCTTATCACAACCCCAAACCTATATTTTTGCTACATCATCAAGCAAAACAATAAAATAAAATACAATAAACAACTTTAAAATAAAATTAAACTAAGACACTTTCGTATGGATCATGATTATATTTAACGTATGCAAGAAGCCTTTAAACCCCTAAGTGTCCATAGTGGAAGAGTTGTAGTCTCGTGAGTGAGGGCACTGTATTTTAGCATAAAGCTCAATAATGAGCCTCGTATAGAGGCACTACCCGATAAGTTACGGAAGTCACAGGAAACAGATGTCGGAAGGGAAAATCAAAAATTACCTCGTTAAAATTTAAACTTACTAATTAGCCTCGGCCCAAAACCCTCGCAACCCATGAAAAGCCCATTCCGCCCCAGCCCAATCCAAAATAATTATACACATGTCAAAATCCATCAAATCCCCTTCCAATTAAAAAACATTTTGAATCCAATCCCCACCAAAAATACACAATTTCTTTCCCTAAATAATTTAATAAAATACATCCCTTTATTGCTTGATTTATTTCCTTACTTGAAACCCTAGCATGCACAACCCTAACCCTAGCTTGTAACTATAAAAAGATAATAATTCCAAACCTTTGGTGACTCCCTCTGATTCACGGCACAAGAAACCCTAAACCATTCACGCAACTCACAACCTTCCCTTCTTCACACACTCTCTCTCTCGGCCATAAAAAAGAAAACGAAAAACAAAGACATACTGACGCCCTCTCTCCTCTATCATTATCTCTCATCTTCGCCAAGCAAAATAAACCCTAATTCATTCGGCAAACCTCGTTAGACATACACACACAGAGCTTCCATAAATACTTACAACTCACTCTTCTCACAAAACACACGCACACACGTCACTCACAAACCAGACGCCACTTTCAAATATACACCACAAGTTAAACTACCTAGCTGCACACCGACACAGCCAGCCCCACACACTGCCATTCACCCACCTTCTCAGCTACACGCGAAACCAAGCCAAAACAAAGCCATACACTGAATCAGTATCAAGCCAAGATAGCAACCTCCACCAATCGAATAAATAAATATAAATTTCTCTTCTCCACAACCGAACCCTTCAATTACCAAAATCAGCTCATAAAAATCAGTCCCATAACCTTAAAACTAAGAAGAACCAAGCAAAACAATAACCCTAAAATAGTACTGAAAATTTGCCCAACTGACAGCCAAAATCGAGACAAAAAAAATCCCTGAAACACCCAAAACGGTCCCAAAATATAGCCGAAACAGTGAACCAAAACAGTCCTTAAACAATCCAAAATCAGCCAACAAAGCAGAAATAGCGAATCAGCGAACTAGAAATACAGTGGAGTATTAACCTTTCTAGCGACGGCGTAACGCACTTCCAATAAGTGACTTAAAAGGTAAGACCTTAGGGCCACTTTCTTTAATATTTTTGTTATTTAATTATGTTCATTTTACTGTCTGTGTTTATTATTCTGCTATTTACTTCATGTCTGTTATTTCATTTTTTATTTATGATCGCTAATTGTTAGTGCGCATCAGTTATTTACATTGGATTAAAGGTCTCCCCATCTACGGGAAATGCTGAGGACAGCTTTTACCTTGATATTTTAACGTGCCGAATAAGGTATGCTTAGTTGGATGTGAAATATGTCCAACCTGACATACAAAATCCCATATAGATGTCGGACAAGTCTTTTGGTAGCATCTTTTTTCGCTTATTCCATTATTCATTTCTTGTTGTTCCTTTATTTATTTATTCATCATTATCTAAAGTGCACGGGCTATTTACATCGGATTAAAGGTCCCCCCATTTATGAGAAATGCCTGAGGACCCAGCCTTTACCATATTTAACCATTTTACCGCGCCGGACGAGGTATGCTTGGAAGGATGTGAAATATGTCCAACCGAGCATACAAGATCCCATATAGATGTCGGCCAAGTCTCTTGGTCGCATCTCTTTTCTTTTATTCTGATATTCATTTCTTGTTGTTCCTTTATTTATTTACTCATCGTTATTTAATGCGCATGGGCTATTTACATCGGATTAAAGGTCTCCCCCATTTTTGGGAAAAGCCTGAGGTCAGCCTTTACCATGATATTTTACCACGCCAGGCATACACGATCTAATATAGATATCGGCCAAGTCTCTTAGTCGCATCTTTTTTCTTTTATTCCGTTATTCATTTCTTGTTGTTCCTTTATTTATTTACTCATCGTTATTTAATGCGCATGGGCCATTTACATCGGATTAAAGGTCCCCCCATTTATGGGAAATGCCTGAGGGTAGCATTTACCATGATATCTTGCCACACCAGACGAGGTATGCTTGGTTGGATGTGAAATACGTCCAACCGGGCATACGAGGTCCTATATAGATGTCGGTCAAGTCTCTTGGCCGCATCTCTTCTACTTTTATTCTACCATTATTTTTTCTTTTTTGTTATTTATTTATTTATCATTCGTCATCGCGCATTTCCTTTATGTTATTCATTTAGTTATACGCCTTTCCATTGCCTTTTTTAGTTTTCGCTTCATATTCATTCCATTAGTTATCTTATTTATTCTGCCACATCTCTTCTACTTTTATTCTACCATTATTTTTTCTTTTTTTTTGTTATTTATTTATTTTCGTATTCATCATTGCTCATTTCCTTTGTGTTATTTATTTAGTTATACGCCTTTCTATTTTCTTTTTAGAGTTATCGCTTCGTATTCATTCCACTAGTTATATTTATTTATTCTGCCACATCACTTCACATTTATTTCCATGATTGCATTAATGTTTATGCGTGTTATCCTTTATGGTATATCAGATGGAAATCCAGATGTAAATTCCGTAGCCGAATTCGAATGGACGGTAGTGCAGTCTGCACTTGGGATACAACATCACGTACCACTTGGGAAATACTCGTATGTGCATGACTAACCCTTCTTTTATTCGTTATTTACTTATTAACGCTTTTCCCACTTTTGACTGTTCATTATAATTTTCATTATCGCATTTTTTAATGTAATATGCTTCCATTGTTTCTATTAGTGTTTATGGGTATGCAAATTCATGTGTTTATTTGAATTATCTTGTATTTGATGCATAAGACTTGGTTATATTATTGCATAAACCCGTTCATTACAATTAGCATAAGTTAGGGACCATTCTGAGCCCAATGATTTGAGGTCTTCCCTTGTGAGGGGTGAGTGCGGCCTTAAATCATTTCCCAGTTCACATTGGGTGGTGACTCCTTTATTCTCTGGTTTAGTCTCGAGCATCGCCCCATCTCTGTTCACATAGTCTGACGAGTCCACTGGGGATAGAGAATCGGCCTCGAAATAATGTCTTGTAATGTTGTGGTTTTTGCTTTAGTTAACCTTGTCTCATATATTTTGCTTACCTTTTTTTTTACCTTGATAGCGTCATGTATCGTGAAGTCGCTTCGCTCGAAGCGGCGAATTGTTATATGGCATCATCACTAATTGGCACGTAACTTAGGGTATAAAAAAGTTGCTCTCACTTGGTCGCTCGAACCCTTGAGTGGAGGCCTAGTTGTGGGTAACCCTTCACCGGCTGGAGCCTTTATCCATACTCCTATAAACCCATATATAAACCATAGTTATATGATTTATAGAAGCTACCCTTTTATGCTTATGTTTGGGACCATCATCATTTGGATCCATTTGGACTTCTCGGTATAAGATACGAACTTGTTGGGCCATTTAAACCGGGACGAGTTCATATCTTATGATGATTGGGCCAAAACCTTTCAAAATGACGATAGGCCACTTTATGTTTGGGCCCCCTATCATTTGAAGTTGTTTAGCCATCATTTGAAGTGTAAACCTGTTGGGCCTTTTTCAATTGGGCCAAGTTTTCACCTCGCGATAATCTGATTGAATATTTTAAAATGATAATGAGCCAACTTGTATGAAAACCTTAATAGGCTTGGAAAATCCAAACATGATCCAAATATGCCAGGAGCATGAGTTCGATATCCACACTGGCTTTCATCTAGGAATGATACGCCTTGTTATAGTATATTTGTATACTTTTGGATATCTCCAAGTCCATCTCTATAACCGCGATTACTGAAGGACCAATTCTTTTTTTCTAGACAATGATACGATCCTCATAATAGGCTTAGCCAAAGTCTTTTACCGAGGGAAAGGGACTGAAGTGACCAAGGTCCACGCCGTAGCATAGGAGAGAACGATTTTGTGTACCCCATATTGGTGTATAAAATAAGCCATACCTAGGACAGAAATGGACTTACCACGAGTGTGGGAGAAATAAGGTCGGAAGGATATATTCTATTTGGATAACCACATGCATCTTATATATCTCATGCATCACACCCATACATGCATCATGCTAACTCATAGTTTCAAACAACCATCATAGATATCCATTGGGTTAGAGAAGAAAGAAGACTCATTAAAAAAACAGTTAGCAAACATGAGTGAGTCAGATAATGAACTTTCCCGCATGGACCAATTAGAGACCAATATCACTAAGATTACTGAGCAGTTGTAAGCTTTAGCCACCACCGTGGCCAGTTTGAGAGTGCCCCGCGTAGGGGGAATAGAAAGCCATGAGAATATCAGGCGTGAGGAGCATCCGAATAAGGTGAGTGATGAGATCCTTATTTTTGATAATGACATGGCAGAGTGTGCCATGGGAAGAGTAGCCGGGTCTCAGGTAGAATTACAGAAACTCAAGGATCAGGTGGAGTCCGTTACTCGCAAGCTGAATGGGAAACTTGAATATTTACTAGACTCTGATGCGATGACTTTCGAGAAGCAGCTGCCTTCTCAGTTCAAGATGCCCGTCATAGCCAAGTTCAATGGAAATGGGGATTCGAGGGTCTATCTCCGACATATGTTTCCATGCTGAGTTCTGTGTGTTTGTCGAAGTGTCAGGTCAGAAGATGTTCGGGATGTCACTGGAGGGGGTGCCCGTGGTATGGTATCACCGTTGGACAATTATGACCCATAACGTCACTATTTGTACAGATCATGGTGTTGTTGTACAAATTAACTATGTGACAAAGGAGATTGCGCTCTTATCATTTGGATTAGATCACCTAGATATATAAATGATATGAGGTCTTTATGATTTGTTCCTGGATTAAGAATGATATGAGACAGTATCAGTCCACGAAGGATAAATCATTAAATATCCCTAGTCAGAGTATTATCGAGATTGGACATAGATAAATACGTAAAAGACTAGTATTACACTTGTGCATGTTATGAGGGCATAACGACATAGTTCTCATATATTTAGGTATAGGATACTCATGCAAGTGTAATAGGAGGTTGTGTTTTACCGATGGTACAGAAAACAGTTTCGCTCTGGATAGACCCCCTCGGAATTCCATTGGTAGTATGACTATGTGTCTATGGAAGTCCGAAATCAGGGCAGGTGTATTTGGTCTTAACTTCAGACTTGCACCGCTAATACTTGCGACAATCAATATGCTTTGGTTTTGGTCGTCCAGGGCTTTAACAGGTTCTGTGTATGCCTCTACTGTGTATATTGAGAATCGTAGTGTATTGGGTGTGATGTCAAGACGGAAGTATCACTCCAGTCATATGGAGATGATGATCGCGTATGGATACAGAACTGGCTCTCTAAAGGGTTGCAACCATCGGGATAATATGACTTGGTCATGATTATCCGATAATAAAGAGACTAGTTGTTTGTCATCCGATATATGCTTCGTACGGGGCAGACACTGAACCAGCCCCAGGCCTTACATGTGATCATCTGATACTGGATCGAAATACGCAATACTATGTATACTACGCTTGATATAGATCCTATATTCATGTAAGGATATTTCTGGAGAATTGGGTAGGCATGGCGCTTTGCTAGAGGCCAATCTTGTCTTGTAAATCGGTAAAACATAGTACTTGGTACGTACGTGATCAAATAGTCCGACAACCATATTTACTGCCAACATATCCGGGGATCTCATGGGTCGCTTCCTGAAGATTCACCGATGATGTATGACTCGCACTCTAAATTAATCTGGGATTAATTAGAAGAGAGAGAAAATTAATCTAGTATTAATTGCGGAGATATTTTATCTAGGATAAAATATCATTTGAAGAGAGATAACGATTAATTTAGAATTAATCGGTAAATTATATATTCGATATATTAAACGAAATTGGTTTTCGACGTGGAATTGAAATTAGATTTTAATTCGGGCGAACGAATTAATTTAGAATTAATTCGTTAGCGACGTGAATAGTAATTATGCTTGGCATGATTATTTAATTAAATTAGATTTAATTACGATGTAACGAAAAATTCTTTAATTTGGAATTAACGTACCCGAGCCCGAGATTATTTACGAGCGCATTCATTTTTTGAATTCGAGTGCGGCATATAAGTCAAATCAAGCGTCAAATCATTAGTCGCATCAAGCGTCAAATCGCTAGTCACTTCAAGCGTCAAATCACTTGTCACTTTAAGTGATGTGATTTGACAACTTGAATGATGTGACTTGACAACTTGATGGATGTGAATAGTGATGGATGATGGGTTGTTTGAAAACTTTGTTGTTTGACTTTTTAAAAGCAAATAAATTGCTTATTTTATTTGAAAATTGAATAAGTGTATTCGATACACTTTTGGCAAACTAACCACACATCTGTCACCTATCCTCTCTTCTCATTCTTCTCTCTTCTTCACGCCCATTTGGGCTGTTTTTTTTATGTTTTACTGGGGAAAATCGAGAGCTAAGGGGAGCAAGTGTTTGATTTTTGTGGCAAAAATCATGAGAGCTAGAACTCCGAGAGACATGCGAAGGTGATAGGGAAGTCCACCCATGAGCCGGGAATCATTTGATGAAGATTGGAGCTTGCTTGGAGGACCAACAATGGCCGAAAATGGTGGACTGCAGTAGCTCACTGTCGTGAGCTCATAGTGGGCAGAAATCATTTTGTTTGTTGCCGCATCGCTCAACCGCTCTGTGTAAGTATTTCGCAACTTCCTCATTATATTCGCACATGTATTTCTTGCTTTGTATTCGATCCTTGGGGCCGTAGAAACCCAACAATGGTATCAGAGCGATTGAAAAGCATGAAATTTGAATAGGGCTTAAAATTTGGGTAAAATGTGTTTGAGCATGATTTTATGAAATTGGACGAATTAGTATGCTTAAATGTGTTTTAATTGTTGATTGATTGGATCAATTTGATTAAATAATATTTGGAACATTTTTGCCCAAATTGGTATGCTTGGCCGAATACACTTAGTGCCCTAAATGTCTTGGATTTTGATTTTTTGATTCATTGGATGAGTTGGAATCATGTTGGAAATATTGATTTAATGTTGAATTGAATTTAATTGGATTGAATTTGATTTGGACATGAAATCCCCTCCTTGGCCGAGACATGAGAAACATGTGATAATGGGTTTGATTATTTTTTTTTTATCAAAAATGTGTTGGACATGTGATGATGAATATGAGCATGATTAGTTGTATAGATTGTTGATTCGAAAATGTTGATTTATGTGATTAATCATGTGATATACTTTAGTTTAATTAAATTGTGAAATTGGACTTTTATGATTTAATTAATTGGGCTTAAATTGGATTTGGGCTTGAATGTTGTAATTGGGCTTTAATGGGCTTGGTTATACTAAGTGGGGTTTAGGCTAAATTGGTTGGATCCAATTGGACCCAAAACCGCGTCCGTTAAGCCCAAATGCGACTAATGGACCTTTAATGTTAATTGGGCCTAATGGGCCTAAATTGGTTTCAAATGCATATAAGGGTGATTCCTTTAATGGGCTTTAGTCTTTGGGTTTGACCCATGTTGACCAAAAGCCCATGCCTTAAGAAATTAATTGAAAGCCCATTGGACTTTAATTAAATTGATATGCGGACTTTGAGACCCGCAACGATTAAATTTGGAATTTAAGTCGTAAAGGTTTATCAATAAAGTGTAGTATTTAATTTGGAATTAAATAGCGAATTAGTATTAAATACATATTGAATTGGATTTAATTATGTAGTTTAATTTAATTCGAGAATTCGTACTTTGAGTACTTATTCGCAAAACGAGTTTGACTCGCGTAAAATCAAATCGTTGTTTGAACATTGGATAGTCATTAATTATCAGATTAATTAATTTGATTAGATTGATTGATAACATGCTTGTGTGAATACATGGTTGCGATGCATTAATAATGTATATCAGATGGATATTAGATGGGTGGGGCAATTTTAGAAATTATTGTAATAAATTTGGAATTTATTAATTGGACCTGCGTGTCCAGCCTTATCACCTCCTTATTCTTTGTATTCTCTTATCACCTATTCCCCTCAATGTAAATGAGGTTTCTTTAGAAGTGTAGTGTAACATGTAGAAGCAATACTTGTGCTAGCGGGAGAGAGAAAGGGAGAGATTTGATCTAGGATCAATGTGTAAAGTATCCATCAACATATCATTATTATTTATTCATATGCGCTTTATTATGTGTTTAGAATGCATGTTTAATGGTGTATGATGATGAGACCTTAACAAAGATAATAAATTGGTTGCCAATTTGCATGCGAAAAACCCTCATATAATATTAAGCGTTTTTCCTTCCATTGAGTGATTTTTACTCAAGATCCAAGACTGACATTGGCTTGTTGGCCAAAGTCAAGGCCTTTGTCCGTCTAGGATGTGTTTGAATCACGAGAGTTTTGTTCCATATCGATGTCTTGTCCAAGTTGTGGTTTGTTGGCCAAAGTCAAGACCACTTATTGTCCATCGACATTGATTGCGAAGCTTTCCATGGTCAATGGGTCGCTCTTAACTGGGATCACTAAGTTTGTTGTGCCAAAGCCAAGGATTAGTTGATTTAGAGGAAAAAAGGTTAGGCAATATTTTGGATATATCAGCATCTATAAGATATATGTTTCGGACTTAGATGTCCCTTTACCGGATCTAGGAATTGGATTGGATCCAATTGATCTTAGAGATCTACCTAGTTAAATATCATACAATTTGTTGGCCAAAGTCAAGATTGTGTGATATTTAACGGGATCCTAGCCCACTAGGAAACACGGTTTCCTGAGTACTCGACAGAGGGTTAGAGGCTCGCCGAAAAATAGTGGGAGGCAAGTATTAGATTTGCAATATTCGTTTAATTACTTGCTATACTCGCTCAAACAAATATCATTCATCAAATAAATTAAATGTTAGTTGGACTAATATTTAATCGTTGTTTTAAAACAGTTGGACTGTATTCAAACTATTCATTTATAGTTGATTTTATAATTGAATTAATCTATTAAAAGTATAGTTGATTAATATAGTTGGACTATAATAATCATTATATTTAATAGTATATAAGTCGTTGATTAAATAGTTGGACTATTAGAATCAAGATAAAATTTGAAAGATTGACATTTAAAACATAATCCTAGGGAAAATGTATTTAAATGGTTTAACTTTCAAATTGGGAATAAAATTTCAAGATGGTCCTGGAATCTAATAAGTTACTTTATTTGATAAAATAACATATAAGGCCTAATCCCGGAGTTGAGCAAATAGTAGAGCATGATCTTTGGAAGATTCATGTGATGATAACTTTGGTGCTTAATCCATTAAACTTGTCGCAAAAGACTCCTTAATTTCTTGATCAGAACTAAGGATTAGATCCTTAAAGTACGATAATGAAATTGAAGGATCTTCATAAATCTATACTTAGATTTTAGAAGTACTAAATTACAATAAATAACTCTTGGAGAGTTAATGACTATTCTCAAGGAGATAAAGTCAAAGTTTACAATGAGGCAATTAGCGCAAGGCACACCTTATTTCGATATTTTAGATGGACAAGGCTTGGCCAAAGGCTTCTAGAATGTAGAAAATGGGCAAAGGCAAAATCATTATAATCTTATAGGAAGATAAAAGACATATCCCAAAATGTCTGCCTCGTTGTGGTAAACGGGATCGCGGAAGCCTGACTGCCATTTGAACAAAGCAGACATGAAGGAATTGAAGACGAGCAAGACTCTAACTTTAAATATGTTTGTCAAAATTATGTTCACTACTAGTATTGAAATTGGATTTTAAATGCTTAGTGTGGAAGATAAAATATATGTACTATGTGAAGCATCTGCTATGAGTAGGATACTGACTTCAGATGAGATTAATCTACGAATCGGAAATGGGACGTAAGTCGCTGTTTTACCGTAGATACCTAAGTTTAGGAACTACCCTTTGGGTGTGTACTTAAATTAGGAAACTGTTATAATGTAACTAGTTTGACTAGAAATATTATCTCTATATCGAGTATAACTCGTTGCGAGTGTACCTTTATATTCTAGAACACTAAAGCGTTTTATTATATAAAGGTGATATTGAGATAAACACATTAGATGTGAATAACAGTATTTACATTTTGAATATAAATAAATCTCGAACATATATTATGACAAACAAATAGCTCAAACTGATTTGATAAGATAAAACTTATAAGTGGCATTGTTTTATGGGACACAATGAAACAAGACTCGTATATCCACACTTTTGAAGAGTGGGTACTCCGACCGTTTTGAATCCAATCAAATAAAGTCTACGAATCTAGTTTATTGGGCAAAATACCAAAAACACTATTTACTTTGTAAAAGTGTAAATGCCACCAATCTGTTTTCCCTAGTTCATAGTGAAGCAAGTGGGCCCATGTCTAGCTAGGCTAGATGTGGATATGAATATTTTGTGGACTTTACGGATGTGGCATCACGTTATGGTTATGTGTCTCTTTTAGAACACAAATCGGAAACTTTTACAGTTTTGACACGAAATAGACGAACAGATTGGCTAAAGTATTGAAACCGTCACGGTAAGACCGTAATGGAAAATACTTAAGCAATAAGTTTCTCATATACTTGAAAGAGTATAATATTCTTTCAAATGAGGAATCCTCCTGGAACACGTCAATTTGACGGTGTGTTCGAACAGGATAAACCGATTTTTGTTGAACATGATAAGGTTAATCATGAGTCGCTCTGAGCTAACATTTCCTTCAACGGATAAGCATTTAACAGTGCAACACTTATTTTGAATAAGGTTCCATAAATAATCCGTTTGACAGATTACATATTAGATATGAACGGGAAAGAAACCGGGTTTCTCATTCCTGATAATTTGGGTATGCTGGGCATATGTTTGGATGATACCAAACTAAAACCCAAATTGGATAAGTGCCAATTATAAGTTTTCCTGGGGAAACCATAAGCATAGTGCTTATACAACTCACTAAGAGAACAATGTGATTGTTGCTCACCATGCGGTTTCCTAAGAGGAATACCAATATGCAGTGGTAAGTGGGAGGATAGTAAAACTCGATGAAAATCGGAGTAATAAAGTTTTTGGCACCGATTCCTTAATGGAACACAAACAGTTCATCAAGGGTGAAACTGTACCAGTAATCTTCGAATACACAAGAAACGCGTAGATCGGAGAGTGTCAGAAAATAACCTGGGGTATGGGTTTTTGATCTCACCTAATAAGATGTCAATCTTATTGAGGAAGACCAACTGACTACTTATGAGGAAGTGATACAAGGTATCGACTCTCTATTATGGCAAAGTGCCATATAATCCGAAATGGTTTCCATGTATATCAACTGTGTTTAGAATACTAGTTGATGTACCGTAAGGCATTGTGTATGTTGGTACTAATAAGTTTTCAAGGAAGACATACATGGAAGGCAACATACCAACATACTAAGCTAGGCTTGTAGCGGAAAGGCATCATTATCAACATTGTCATTGATTACGATGAAACCTTTTACCTGTTGCTACTGTAAATCCATTTGGATAATGCTTGCTGGTGCTTCATGTTTCATTTATGAAATATGGCAGCTGAACGGGAAAATTGCTTTCCTGAAAAGGAAACCTTTTGGAGGATGTTTACAACATACTGACGGTTTTGTCATATCAAAACTAGCAAACAAGGTTTTCAGGTTATTCGATCCATGTTTGGATTGAAGCAAGCATTAGGTTCTTGGAATTATCGTTTTGATATAATCATAATGGTTTATGATTTAATTCAAAACATAAATGATTCTTGTGTATATAAAGATGTTAGTGGGAGCGCACTGACAGTGGTTGTCCTATAAATAATGATGATACATCATTTCTTGGAAATGATAATCCCATAATAACAATCGGTGAAAGCTTGGCTTTCAAGAAAATTCTCCGTAGAATTCATGGGAGAAACAACCTTTATTCAAGGAATAAAGATCTACTGGGATAGATTTAAAGTTGTTAAGATTCTCCGAAAACTCGTACATTTAAAAATATACGTGACCTGGTATCTCATACGCTTTGAGCATATGGATTCACAAACAGGCCAATCCAAGTGATAGTCACTGGATTGATGTAAAGAACATCGTTAGTATCTTAGAGAACTAAGGTTGCTGTCTTAAACAATGGAGAAGGAGAACTTGAAGTGACTGGGATTACTGCTGCAAGTTTCCTAACCGATAAAAATGACTATAAGTCACAAACAGTATTGTACAGGTTGAATAATGGTACAGAGAGCTGGAAATCTTCCATGCAAGATACTCTTACCGAATAAATAATAAATGCGGGTTATTACTGCAGTTGAGGCAGCAATAGAAGCCATCTGGGTCAATAATAAATCTAATTAGATTTGATATAGTTCTGTTAACAGCTGAGCTAGGCGTCAGAGCAGGCTAAAGAATTAATGGTCTCATCAATGATCCAGGTATATACTTCGATATTCATCTGATTCACTCGGATCATACATCGTGGCGATGTGATGATCGTATAAATCGCATCAGACGATAATCACAGAAATTCGTTGACGAAAGTCTTTCCTCAGTAATTTGAGCCAACCGTACATAGTTCGGGTGTCAGATACTCGAGTGACTTGCTATAGGCCAAGTGGGAGATTGTTGGACAATTTTGACCCATAGCGTCACTATTTGTACAGATCATGGTGTTGTTTTACAAATTAACTATGTGACAAAGGAGATTACGCTCTTATCATTTGTGATTAGATCACCTAGATATATAAATGATAGGAGGTCCTTATGATTTATTCCTGGATTGAGAATGATATGAGACAGTATCAGTCCACGAAGGATAAATCATTAAATATCACTAGTCAGAGTATTATCGAGATTAGACATCGATAAATACGTAAAAGACTAGTATTACACTTGTGCATGTTATGAATGCATAACGACATAGTTCTCATAGATTTGGGTATATGATACTCATGCAAGTGTAATAGGAGGTTGTGTTTTACCGATGGTACGGAAAACAGCTTCGCTCTGGATAGACCTCCTCGGAATTCCATTGGTAGTATGACTATGTGTCTATGGAAGTCCGAAATCAGGGTAGGTGTATTTGGTCTTAACCTGAGACTTGCACCGCTAATACTTATGACAATCAATATGCTTTGGTTTTTGTCGTCCAGGGCTTTAACAGGTTCTGTGTACGCCTCTGCTGGGTATTTTTAGAATCGTAGTGTATTGGGTGTGATGTCAAGACGGAAGTATCACTCCAGTCATATGGAGATGATGATCGTGCAGGGATACAGTCTGGTTCTCTAAAGGGTTGCAAACATCAGGATAATATGACTTGGTCATGATTATCCGATAATAAAGAGACTAGTTGCTTGTCATCCGATATATGCTTCGTACAAGGCAGACACTGAACCAGCCCCAGGCCTTGCATGTGATCATCCGATACTGGATCGAGATACGCAATACTATGTATACTACGCCTGATACAGATCCTATATTCCTGTAAGGATATTTCTGGAGAATTGGGTAGGCATGGCGCTTTGCTAGAGGCCAACCTTGTCTTGTAAATCGGTAAAACGTAGTACTTGGTACGTCCGTGATCAGATAGTCTGACAACCATATTTACTGCCAACATATCTAGGGATCTCATGGGTCGCTTCCCGAAGATTCACCGATAATGTATGACTCACACTCTAAATTAATCTGGGATTAATTAGAAGAGAGAGAAAATTAATTTGGGATTAATTGCCGAGATATTTTATATAGGATAAAATATCATTTAAAGAGAGATAATGATTAATTTGGAATTAATCGGTAAATTAATATATTCGATATATTAAACGAAATTGGATTTCGACGCTGAATTGAAATTAGATTTTAATTCGAGCGAACGAATTAATTTAGAATTAATTCGTTAGCGACATGAATAGTAATTATGCTTGGCATGATTATTTAATTAAATTATATATAATTACGACGCAACGGAAAATTCGTTAATTTAGAATTAACGAACCCGATCCCGAGATTATTTGCGAGCGTATTCGTATTTTGAATTCGAGTACGGCACGCAAGTCAAATCAAGCGTCAAATCATTAGTCACATCAAGCGTCAAATCGCTAGTCACTTCAAGCGTCAAATCACTTGTCACTTTGAGTTATGTGACTTGACAACTTGACGGGTGTGAATAGTGATGGATGATGGGTTGTTTGAAAGCTTTGTTGTTTGACTTTTTAAAAGCAAATAAATTGCTTATTTTATTTGAAAATTGAATAAGTGTATTAGATACACTTTTGGCAAACTAACCACACATCTCTCATCTATCCTCTCTTCTCATTCTTCTCTCTTCTTCACGCCCATTTGGGCTGTTTTTGTTCTGTTTTGCTTGGAAAAACCGAGAGCTAAGGGAAGCAAATGTTTGATTTTTGTGGTAAAAATCATGAGAGCTAGCACTCTGAGAGACATGCGAAGGTGATAGGGAAGTCCACCCATGAGCCGGGAATTGTTTGACGAAGCTTGGAGCTTGCTTGGAGGACCAACAATGGCTGAAAATGGTGGACTGCAGTAGCTCACTGTCGTGAGCTTCATAGTGGGTAGAAAATCATTTTGTTTATTGCCGCATCACTCAACCGCTCAATGTAAGTATTCCGCAACTTCCTCGTTGTATTCGCACATGTATTTCTTGCTTTGTATTCGATCCTTGGGGCCGTAGAAACTCCAACAATCACGGCCTGGAGAGAAAGGTCAAGGATGATTAGAGGGCATTAGTAGAGGCCTTTCTGAATCAGTATGTCACTTATTTGATGATTGACTTGTCGCTCCGTGACTTGGAGAATACCAAACAGAAGCCAAATGAGAGCTTCAATGATAATGTAGATCGCTGGAGAAGCTAACTATTGAAAATGTAGACTTGGCCCTCGGAGAAGGACCAAATCAAGGTTAAGTCCTCTATTTGTGGAAAGCTGAGGAGGATGACCTCCATGATTAGCAATTTTCGACAACTTAGAGAAACTGTATGGATATCGAGGAAGAGGAAGTCGAGAATCGAAATTTTTACAGCTAGAATAGAAGGTCCATTGGGGGGCCTTCAAGGACCATACCCGCTCATACTGAGGTCACTGCCATCAGAAACAGGCGATTCTCTAATCTTGGTAGACCTTTGTCAAAGGTGTTCGAAAATCTGAAGAGGCAAGGACTCCTAGAACCCTTAGAGCCTGAACCACTTCCAAACCATGTGCCACCCCACCTCGACCTAAGCCTATACTGTCATTTCCATCATAGAAAAGGCCAAGAAACTAACAACTGCACCGACCTTAGGCATGAGATCCAAAACCTCATTGATGCCCAAAAAATTCCCGACCCATAAAAAGAACAACCCAACACACACAGAAACCCTTTACCCAACTACCACTCTGTTCCACCACCCACCTACATGATTAGCTCTTGCCTACCTGAAAGCCTTGTCCTCCGAACCCTCAAACACCAAGCCTTTTGCATGGAGATATGAGACAACAGTAGTGAAGATGAAACAAAGCAGGGGATAAATTCCTGGGAAAACCTCTCAAGTAGTGAAAAAGAGAAGAATGAATAGAAAGAAGAACTACTGGAGTCGGAGAATCTGACGCTCGAAGAAACCAAGAAGACAAGGATATAGATGACGAAAATATTTATTTTTGTAATCCTACATTTATTAGTCATAAATGCTTTGTTTTTCTTACTTGATCAAAGCTTTTTAGTTTACATTATAACATGCGTGACATGAGCGTATTTGACATTAATTCAACAAAGACAAAGACATTTAATCTTAATACATCTAGGGAATTTTACTTGCAAGTGAGAAATGAAATAGAATTAACAGAAGAAAATTATAAGCAGGCCTGGGGGCGATTAAAGATATTAATAGGTGAAGGGCGCGAAAGAAGGATAAGGAAGGCCTAACCCATCGGAATAGGGAATGCATCCACGTATACATGCATACACGTCATATACATGCAATTTTTGTTTTGTGTTCGCAAGTTTTGAAGAAAAAAAAGAGAAAAAACAGCAAAGATGAGAGACTCAAGAATGGTTCAAAAATGAACCATCTTAACTGAGGGGCGGTTAAAAAATGAACCATCTCAACTCAGGGGCGGTTAAAAAATGAACCATCTCAACTCAGGGACGGTTCAAAAATTTAACCATCTCAACTCAGGAACGGTTCAAAAATGAACCATCTCACCTCAGGGTAGGTTCAAAAATGAACCATCTCAACTCATGCATGGTTGAAAAATGAACCATCTTAACTCAGGCACGGTTCAAAAATGAACCATCTCAAATCAGGGACAGTTCAAAAATGAATCATCTCAACTCAGGAACAGTTTAAAAATGAACCATCTCAATTTAGGATCGGTTCAAAAATGAACCATCTCAATTCAGGAATGGTTTGGAAATGAACAATCTCTCCTCAGTAACGGTTCAGAAATGAACTATCTCACATCTGTAACGGTTCGGAAATGAACCACCTCATATCAGTAACGGTTCGAAAATGAACCACCTCATATCGGTAACTGTTCGAAAATGGACCACCATCTTAACAAGTAACGGTTCAGAAATGAACCACCTTACATTAGTAACAGTTCGGAAATGAACCATCTCTCATCAGTAACTATTCGAAAATGAACCATCTCTCTATTGGATAATTATGACCCATAGCATCAATATTTGTACAGAACATGGTGTTGTTGTACAAATTAACTATGTGACAAAGGAAATTTCTCTTTTATCATTTGTAATTGGATTACCAGGATATATAAATGATAAAAGTCCTTATGATTAGTTCCAGATTAATAAGAAATGAGACAGTATTAATCCATAAAAGGTTTAATCATTAAATATTCCTAGTCATAGTATTATCGAGACTAGACATTGATAATGCGGAATAGGCTAGTATTACACTTGTGCGTGTTATGGAAGCGTAACTGCATAGTTCTCATATATTTGGGTATTGGATACTCATGCAAGTGTAAAATGAGGTATTGTTTACCGATGGTACGGAAATAGCTTTGCTCTGGATAGACCGCTCGGAATCCCATTGGTAGTATGACTATGTGTCTATGAGAATCCGAATCAGGGTAGGTGCATTTGGTCTTAACCTGAGACTTGCATCGCTAATACTTGCGACAATCAATATACTTTGGTTTTGGTCGTTCAGGGCTTTAACAGGTTCTGTGTACGCCTCTTCTGGGTATACTAAGAATCGTAGTGCATTGGGTGTGATGTCAAGACAGAAGTATCACTTCGGTCATATGGAGATGATGATCACGGATGGATACAGAACTGGTACTCTAAGTGTTATAGCCATCGGAGAAGTATGACTAGGTCATGACTTTCCGATCATAAAGAGACAAGTTACTTGTGATCCGATATATGCTTTGTATGGGGCAGACACAATTCTAGCCACAGGCCTTGCATATGACATCTGATACTGGATCGTAATACGTAATTCTACGTATACTACGCTTGACAAAGATCATATATTTTGTACCAGAATATTTCTGGAGAATTGGGTAGGCACGGTGCTTCGCTAGAAGCCAACCATGTCTAGTAAATCGGCGAAAAGGTAGTACGGGGTACGCACGTGTTCGGATAATCTGATGACCGTATTTACTGCCAACATATCCACGGATCTCTTGGGTCGCATCCCAAAGATTCACAGATGATGACTCGAACAATATTAATTTGGGATTAATTATGAGAGAGAATATTAATATGGGATTAATAAAGAGAGAAAATTAATCTGGGATTAATTACGGTAAGAATTAATTTGGGATTAATTACCAGAGAAAGAATTAATCTGGGATTAATTGCATCGAGAATTTATCTGGGATTAAATTCGTCGAAAAGAGAGAACGCGATTAATTTGGAATTAATCGGTAAAATAAATTTAATAGTTAAATTATATTTTACTATTTAATTTCTTTAATTGGGCTAAAATAATATATTAGATATATTAATTGAAATCAGTTTTCAACGAAAAATTAAATTGGATTTTAATTTTAGCGAATCAATTAATTTGGAATTTATTCGAGAGCTATTTTCGTAATAATTTTACTGGGTATTATTATTTAATTAAATTGGATTTAATTATACCGCGACGAAAATTCGTTTAATCGGATTAAATGAATCCGAGCCCTAAGTGTGTAGAGCAAGCCCACTTGAATTTTAAATTTAAAGTGGGGCCCACTTTACTTACATCATTAGTCACCTTTGATGATTGATTGAATGATGGGTTTTGATGGAAACTTATAATACACTCAACACATTTATTTTAAAATAAAACTCTCTCTCTCCCCGTGGCATTTTGGCCGAATGGCCGAATTAGCCAAGGCTGTATGGCCACAAGTAGGCCGAAATAGATAAAGAGCAATTATTGCTCTTGGCCGATTGTTTTGAGAAAATAAAAATTGGCTTTTGAATTTTCAAACAAAATGGGTCTCTGACATTTTGCTTTTTGGCTTTTAAGCCATAATCTTCATTTTTTTTTATATATATATTAAATTGAACAAAAGGCTTTGAGACCACTGACTTTCGAAGTTAGAAGTAAAAAGAAAAATGAATTGCCTTTTTCCTAACAGACGTCCATAGTGGCCAATGAGCTGATTGGACGAAAAGTGTTGTATTTCTATTAAGGTCCCAATATCAATAATATGAATGAAATCATGTGTGAATAACAATCGAGAAGTTGCGGAATACTTACATCGATCGGTTGAGAGACACGGTAGGCAACAAAAATCAACTTTTCTGCCCTTGGACAGGTTCGGCAGTAAGCAATCCATGCTCCTCCATTTTCTGTTTTTGAGCTCCTCAAACAAGCTCCAAGCTTCATCAAACGATTCCCGACTCAAGGGTGGGCTTCCTTATCACCTTCGTAAGACTTTGTAGTGTGCTAGCACTCTTGATTTTTCCACAAAATCAAGCCATTTCTCCCCTCACTGCTAATGATTTTTGGGCAGTTTTTCAGCCCCTTGGGCGTGATGGAGAAGAAGAAAATGAGAGGAGAGATGATGAGATAAGGTTGTGTGTGTTGTTGGAAGAAAAGTGTATCTAATACACTTAATTTAAAAGTCAAAAATCATTAAATAAAATAATGATAAATGTCTTTCAAATCTATCAAATGCTTTCCATCAACTTCCATCAACTCACATCATTCCATCAATCATGAATAGTGACTAGCGTCAATCACTCAAAATGAAAGACATCTATCATTTGATTGACGCATGATGTGACGCTAGATGCGACTAGCGATTTGATGCTTGATTTGACTTGCGTGCCGCACTCGAATTCGAAATACGAATGCACTCACAAATAATCTCGGGCTCGGTTTCGTTAATTCCAAATTAACGATTTTTCCGTTGCGTCGTAATTAAATCTAATTTAATTAAATAATCACGCCAAGCATAATTACTATTCACGTCGCTAACGAATTAATTCTAAATTAATTCGTTCGCCCGAATTAAAATCTAATTTTAATTCCGTGTCGAGATCTAACCTCGTTTAATATATCGAATATATTAATTTACAGATGAATTCCAAATTAATCGTTATCTCTCTTTAATTGATATTTTTATCCTAAATAAAATATCTCTGTAATTAATCCAAGATTAATTTTTTTTCCTCTTCTAATTAATCTCAGATTAATTAAAGTGTGAGTCATACGTCATCGGTGAATCTTTGGGAAGCAACCCATGAGATCCCTGGATATGTTGGCAGTAAATACGGTCGTCGAACTATCCAAACACGTAAGTACCTCGTACTACGTTTTACCGATTTACAAGACAAGGTTGGCCTCTAGCAAAGCGTCATGCCTACCCAATTCTTCGAAAATATCCTTACAGGAATAAAGGATCTGTATCAGACGTAGTATACGTAGTATTGTGTATGTTGATCCAGTATCGGACTGTCACGTGCTAGGCTTGGGGCTGGAGCTGTGTCTGCCCCGTACGAAGCACATGTCGGATGTCTGGTAACTAGTCTCTGTATCGGATATGTTGGACAGTTATGACCCATAGCGTCACTGTTTGTAAAATACATTGTGTTTTTTGTACAAAATTAACTATGTATTAATGAAATTGCCTTTTACCGTTTTGTAAATTTATTTACTTTAATATAAATGGTAGAAGTCCATATGATTAGTATCTGATTGAGATGATATGAGACAGTATCAATCCATAAAGATTTAATCATTAAATATCCCTAGTCGTAGTATTATCGAGATTGGACATCGATAATGCGGTATAGGCTAGTATTGCACTTGTGCGCGTTGTGAGGGCATAACGGCATAGTTCTCATATATTTAAGTATAGGATACTTATGCAAGTGCGGTAGGAGGTTGTGTTTTACCGATGGTACGGAAAACAGCTTCGCTCTGGATAGACCCCGTGGAATCCCATTGGTAGTATGTATATGTGTCTATGGGAGTCCACGTCAGGGTAGATGTATTTGGTCTGAACCTGAGACTCGCATCGCTAATGCTTGCGACAATCGGTAAACTTTGGTTTTGGTCGTCCATGGCTTTAATAGGTTCTGTGTACGCCTCTTCTGGGTTTATTGAGAATCGTAGTGCATTGGATGTGATTTCAAGATGGAAGTATCACTTCAGACATATGGAGAAGATGATCACGCAGGGATTCAGAACTGGTTCTCTATAGTGTTGCAACCATCGGGATAATATGACAAGGTCATGATTATCCGATTCAAATAGACTAGTTGCTTGATATCCGATATGTGCTTCGTACGGGGCAGACACTATTCCAGCCCCAGGCCTTGCACGTGACATCTGATACTAGATCGCTATACATTATACAACGGTATACTACGCCTGACAAAGATCTTATATTCCAGTAAGAATATTTCTAGAGAATTGGGTAGGCATGGCGCTTTGCTAGAAGCCAACTTTGTCTCGTAAATCGGTAAAAACGTAGTACTTGGTACGTACGTGTTCGGATATACCGACGACCGGATTTACTGCCAACATATCTAGAGATCTCTTGGGTCGCTTCCTGAAGATTCATCGATGACGTATGATTCGAACTCAATTAATCTTGGATTAATTGCGGAGAGACTTTATCTTGGATAAAGTACTATTTGAAGAGAGAGAAAGATTAATTTGGAATTAATCATTAAAATAATATATTTGATATATTAAACGAAATTTGATTTCGACGCGAAATTAAAATAAGATTTTAATTCGGGCAAACGAATTAATTTGGAGTTAATTCGTTAGCGACGTGAATAGTAATTTTGCTAGGCATAATTATTTAATTAAATTTGATTTAATTAACGTCGCGACGGAAGTTCGCTAATTCGGAATTATCGAACCCGAGCCCGGGAGTGTTTGCGGGCCCACTCGCATTCGGAATCAAGTGGGGCCCACATGTCACATCAACCATCACATCACTTGTCATTGTTTTACTTTATGGTGATGGGTTTTGGTGGAAGAGTGAATAACACTCCAAGTCAAGGTGATGGACCTTTGACCTTGTCATATACCAACTTTGGTATTTGATTTATTATATTTATTTTAGAAATAAATATAAAAGGTTTTGGTAAATCATTTAACACACATCTTCATCTTCTCTCTTCAAATTGGCGTGAAAACCACTATTCACAGCACTCTCAAATTTCAGTTTTTGTTGCAAAAGCTTGGAAATTTTGTGTATGTTTGGAACATTAAATCACATACAAGGCTAGCACCATCAAGGGATCATACAAAGGTGTTATGGGAAACTAATCCTTGGGCTTGGAAGGATCAAACAAAGCTTGGAGCTCCCCCACTTACCGTGGCCAAATCCTTCACTGCTCAAAGGGAAAGTTTTGTTGCTTAACGGATCCACAAACCGATCGATGTAAGTGTGTTTCCACCACTCTTCATCCTTATTCATTCTTGTTTACATGCTTATATGATCTTGGGCTTGTTTTAGAAACTCCAACAATGGTATCATTGAGCTTAATGGGCATGAAAAATATTAGGGTAAAATTTGGGGAAAATTGATTGAAGCATGATTTGATGAAATGGTTTGATTAAATATGCTTAAATGTATGTTACTTGTGTTGGTTATTATCTAGGTCCCAAGATCAAACAAGACATGAAATACATGTGTGAACACACCAACGAAGATAGCGGAATACTTACATCGGTTGGTTGAGTCGATTTGAAGACGAATGAAGCCACAAAAAGCCCACTGTTTTGGCGCCCACTGCAGCAGTCCACTACCTTCCATTTTCAGATTTTGAGCTGCGAAACGGAGCTCCAAGCCTCGTCTAACGGATCCCGGCTCATGGGCGAACCTCCCTACCACCTTCGCAAGACTCGTAAGTGTGCTAGCACTTGAATTTTTACCATAAAAATCCACTATTGGCTTCCCATTTGTCACGTCATTTCTGGTTAGAAAAACAGTCATATTTTGTTTTTGGCGTGAGGTAATTGGAGAGAAATTGAGAGAAAAAAATGGTGTATATATTGGTTAAGCTTTTCCAAAAAGCCTTTATATATTTTCAAATAAAAAATATATTAAATAATTACAATTGATTATTTAAAACCAAAAGTAAATGCTTTTCCCTCCAAACACTATTACACCAACTTACATCAACTATTCACATGTCACTTTAATAAAGTGATGTGATGCAAGTCAATCCTCAATCCATCAATCAATCAATCAATCAATCAATCACTCAAATTGACTTTTGATTTGATGCTTGATGTGACGATTGATTTGACGCTTGATGTGACTTACGTTGCCGCACTCGAATTCAAAATACGAATGCGCTCGCAATCACACTCGGGCTCGGGTTCGTTAATTCGATACTAACGATTTTTCCGTCGCGTCGTAGTTAAATGATTACGCCTAGCGAATTCACTATTCACGTCGCTAACGAATTAATTCTAAATTAATTCGTTCGCCCGAATTAAAATCTAATTTTAATTCCGCGTCGAAATCTAATTTCGTTAATATATCGAATATATTAATTTACCGATTAATTCCAAATTAATCGTTATCTCTCTCTAGAGACGATATTTTATCCTAGATAAAATATCTCCGTAATTAATCCTAGATTAATTTTCTCTCTCTTCTATATAATCCCAGATTATTCAAGAGTGCGAGTTATGCGTCATCGGTGGATTATCGGGAAGCGACCCATGAGATCCCCGGATAAGTTGGCAGTAAATACGGTCGTCGGTATCCGAATCACGTACGTACCAAGTACTACGTTCTACCGATTTACGAGACAAGGTTGACTCCTAGTAAAGCACCAAGTCTACCCAATTCTCCGGACATATCCATTTAAGAATATTAAGATCTGTATCAAGCGTAGTATACCATTGTATTGTGTGTATCGGCCCAGTATCGGATAGTCACGTGCTAGGGCTGGGGTTGGATAAGTGTCTACCCCGTCCGAAGCACATATCGAATGTCTGGTAACATAGTCTCTATAATCGGATATTCATGACCTGGTCACAATAACCCGATTGGATGCGCATCACTCAAGAGCACTAGTACCGTATCCTGCGTGACATCATCTCCATTATGACTGAAGTGATACTTCCGTCTCGACATCACACCCAATACACTACGAATCTCTGATAAACCCAGAAGTGGTGTACGCAGAACCGGTTAAAGCCCTGTACCACCAAGACCAAAGTCTACCGATTATCACAAGTATTAGCGATGCAAGTCTCAGGTTAAGTCTATACACACCTACCTTGATTTCGGCCTCCCATAGACACATAGTCATAATACCAATGGGATTCCGAGGGGTCTATCCAGAGCGAAGCTGTTTCCCATACCATCGGTGAAACACACGACCTCATATCGCACTTGCATAAGTATCCAACACTTATATATAAGAACTATCCGTTGTGCCCTCACAACGCACACAAGTGCAATACTAGCCTATTCCGCATTATCGATGTCCAGTCTCGATAATACTCCGGCTAGGGATAAGATTAATGATTAACCTTCGGGGATTGATACTGTCTCATATCATTCTCAATCCAGGAACTAATCATAGGGACCTCTCTTCATTTATATATCTATGGTGATCTAATCACAAATGATGAGAGTGCAATTTCCTTGTCACATAGTTAATTTGCTACAACAACACAATGTTCTGTGCAAATAGTGACGCTATGGGTCATTTTGTCCAACAATCTCCCACTTGGCACATAGCCAGTCACTCAAGTGTCCCACACCCCGAACTATGTACGGTTCGCTCAAATTGCTGAGGAAAGGTTTTCGTCAGCGGATTTGTTTGATTATCGTTTGACGCGATTTATACGATCATCACATCGCCACGATGTATGATCCGAACGATCAGATGATATAGAAGTATATATATCTGGATCGTCGATGAGACCTTTAATTCCTTAGCCTGTGCTGACGCCTAGCTCAGCTGCTAACAGAACTATATCTAATCTAATTAGATTTATTTTCGACCCAAATGGCTTCTATTGCTGCCTCAGCTGCAGCAATAATCCGCATTTGTTGTTTATTCGGCAACAGTTATCTTGCTTGGAAGATTTCCAGCTCACTGTCCCGTTATTCAAACTTTATAGTACCGCAGTATTTAATTGTTTGGAAACTTGCAGCAGGTGATCCCAGTCACTTCAAGTTCTCCTTCTCCATAGTTTAAGACAACATCTTTAGTTCTCAGATACTAACAGATGTTCTTAATCTTTAATCCAGTGACTATCACTTGGATTGACCTGATCGTGACTCCATATGCTCGAAGCGTATGAGACACCATATCATGTACATTTTAAATGTACAATTTCCCAGAGAGTGTTAACAACTCCAAATCTATCCCAGTAGATCTTTATTCCTTGAATAAAGGTTGTTACTCTCCAGAATTCTACGGAGAATTTCTATTGAAAGCCAAGCTTTCAACAATAGCTTTATGGGAATTTCACTGTCAGTGCGCTCTCCCACTAACCTCCTTATATACACAAGAATTATTTCGTTTTGAGTCAAATCATAAACCATTATGATTATTTCAAAACGACAGTTCCAAGAACCTTATGCTTGCATTAATCCAAACATGGATCGAATAACCCGCAAACCTTGTTGTCGGTTATACAAAATCGTCAGGATGTTGTAAACATCCTCCAAAAGGTTTCCTTTCAGGAAAGCGATTTTGATCTATAACTGACACATTTCATAAATGAAATACGCAGTTATCAACAAGCATCTTCAAAATGGATTTACCATGGCAACAGGTAAAAGGTTGAACCGTTATTAACACAATGTTGATAACGATACCTTTCCGTCAAAGCCCAGCTTTGTACGTTGGTATGTTGCCTTCCATGTATGTCTTCCTTGAAGACGTTTAATGTACCAATAGGCACAATGCCTTGTGGTACAACAACTAGTATCCAAACGTTGTTATACATGGAATCCATTTCGGACTCATGGCACTTTGCCATAACAGGGAGTCGATACCTCGTATCACTTCCTCAAAACGTAGTCGGATGGTACACCTCCATAAGATTGACATCTTTATGGGGTGAGATCAGAAACCCATACCCTAGGTTGTTTTCTGACTCTATCCGATCTACTAGTTCTTGTGTATTTGAAGATTAATGGTATAGATTCATCATAGATGAACTATTTGTGTTCCATTAAGGACTTCGTGCCTTGAACAGTATTACTCCGATTTTTCATCGAGTATCACTATCCTCCCACTGACCACTGCATATCGGTATTCCTCTCAGGAAAACCGCATGGTGAGCAACAATCACATTGTTCTCATGTGAGATTTACAAGTACCATACTTAAGGTTTCCTTTAGGATAACCTATATTGGCACTTATCCAATTTGGGTCATTTAGTTTGGTATCATCCAAACGTTATGCCTGGCATACCCAAATTATCAGGAATGAGAAACCCCGTTTCTTTCCTGTTCATATCCTATATGATATCTGTCAAACAGATTTATATGGAACCTTATTCTAAATAAGTTTTGCACTGTTAATACATATCTTATTGAAGGAAACAGTAGCTCAGAGCGACTCGTGATAAACCTTATCATGTCCAACAAAATTCGGTTTTAGTTCGGACACACCGTCTAACTGACGTGTCTCGGGAGGAGTCCTCATATGAAAGAATACCGTACTCTTTCATTTACATATGAAACTTAATGCTTTAGTATTTTCCATTACGGTCTTACCGTGGCGGCATAATACTATAGCCGATCTGTTAATTTACTTCGTGTCGAAACTTCAAAAGTTTCCGATATGTGTTCTTCAAAAGAAACACATAACCACAACGTGATGCCACATCCGTTAAGGTCACGAAATATTCATGTTCACATCTAGCCTAGCTAGATATGGGCCCACTTACTTCACCATGAATAGGGCTAACAGATCGGTGGCCCTTTTACTATTACCAAGTAAATAGTATTTTAGGTATTTTACCTAATAAACTAGATTCGCAGACCTTATTTGAATAGTCAAATCAGTCCTAGTACCCACTTTCAAAAGTGTGGATATACGAGTCTTGTTTAATTATGTCCTAGACAACAATGCCACAAATAAGTCTCTATTGATCAAATCAATTTGAGCTATTTTTTTGTCATTTTATATGTTTGAGATTTTATTATATTCAAAATATAAATTTGTTATTTACATCTAATGTATTTATCTCAGTATCATCTTTATATAATGAAACACTTAGTGTTCTAAATATAAAGGTTTTATCCGCATCGGATTAAACACTGATATAGAGATAATGTCTCTAGTCAAACTAGTTACATCATAACATTTCCTAATTTAAGTACATACCCAAAGGGTAGTTCCTAAACTTAGGTATCTACGGTCGAAACAACGACTTTCGTCCCGTTTCTCGATTCGCAGAAATCGGCTTGAAGTCAGTATCCAGCTCATAGCGGATTCTGAACATCAATACATATATTTTATGTACCACACTAAGTATTTAAAATCTAATTTCAATACTAGTAGTGAACATAACTTTGACAAATATTTTAAAAGTTAGAGCCTCGCCCTTTCTTTAATTCCTTCGTGTCTTCCATATCCAAATGGTAGTCACTTTGGGATATGTCAATTATCTTTTCAATATTTCACAAACCTTTGGCCAAGCCTTGGGTTTTAGAATATCGAAATGATGTGCACTTTGTGCAACTTGCCCAATTGCAAACTTTGACTTTAAGATAGATTTATTGTCAAGTATATTAAATTAAGCACTAAAGTCATCATCACATAAATCTTCCAAAGATTTTATGCTCTACTTATTTGCTTAATTATGGGCTAGATATAACAAGTTATATTATCCAATAAAGTAACCTATTATAAATTCCCAATGAAATTTAAATCATTTAAATATTTAACTTTTAAATCCTTTCTTGATTTAATAGTCTAACTATTTAATCAATTTTAATAAGGTACTATTTATTATAATGATTACAATAATCTAATTATTTAATCAACTATAATCTTAATATTGATTACTATAATCCAATTATAAAATCAACTATCATTTAATTCAATTATATTGATTACTATAATCCAATTATAAAAAACAATATCGAATGATTTTGTATATAGTCCAACTATATATATTTTTAAAACAACATAAATATTAGTCCAACTAATACTTTTGATTAATATGACGAGTAAAATATAGATGAGCGCGTTTAGCGAGTATTCGAACGAATGTTGCAAATTCAATACTTGTCTCCCACTATTTTTCGTCGAGCCTCTAACCCTCTGTCGAGTACTCGGGAAACCGTGTTTCCTAGTGGGCTAGGATCCCGTTAAATGTCACACAATCTTGACTTTGGCCAACAAATTGTATGATAATTAACTAGGTAGATCTAGAAGATTAATTGGATCTCATCCAACTCCTAGATCCAGTAGGTGGACATCCAAGTCCCAAACATATATCTAATATATGCCTATATATCGAATATATACCCTAACCTTTTTCCTCTGAATCAACTAGGCCTTGGATTTGGCACAACAAACCTAGTGATCCCAGTCAAGCGCGGACCCATTGACATGGAAGCTTTGTAATCAATGTCGATGGACAAGAAGTGGTCTTGACTTTGGCCAACAAACCACAACTTGGACACGACACCGATATGGAACAAAGCCTCGTGATTAAAATACATCTTCGACGGACAAGGGCTTGACTTTGGCCAACAACCCCTGCCAATCTCGGATCTTGAGCAAGAATCATTCAATGTAAGGAAAAGACGCATGATATTTAATGAGGGATTTTCGCGTGCAAATTGGCTACCAATTTAATTATCTTTGTTAAGGTCTCATCATCATACACCCTTAAACATGCATTCTAAATACATAATAAAGCGAGTATGAAAATAAATAATAATGATATGCGGATGGATACTTTACACATTGATCCTAGATCAAATCTCTCCCTTTCTCACTAAAGCTAGCACTTGTATTACTTCTACCAGTTACACTACACTTCTAAAGAAACCTCATTTACATGGAGGGGAATAGGTGAGAAGAGAATACAAAGAGAATGAAGGTGATAAGGCTGGACACGCAGGTCCATTTAATAAATCGAATTTATTACAACAATTTCTAAAATTGCCCACCCGACTAATATCCATCCGATATATACATATTCATTCACAACCACGTATTCACACAAAAGCATGCTATCAATCAATCTAATCAAATTAATTAATCTGATAATTAAGTGATCATCCAATGTTCAAACAACGATTTGATTTTGCTCGAGTCAAACTCGTTTTTGCGAATAAGTACTCAAAGTATGAATTCTTGAAATAAATTAAACTACATCATTAAATCAAATTTAACATGTATTTAATACTAATTCACTATTCAATTCCAAATTAAATATTACACTTTTATTTAATAAACCTTTTCGACTTAAATTCTAAATTAATCGCGTCGGGTCTCAAAGCCCGATTAACGTCCAACGTCAATTCAATTGAAGTCCAATGGGCTTTAATTAATTTCTTTAAGGCATGGGCTTCGGCAACCAAAGCCCAATCAAGGAGTAACCCCATAAGCCTAGAAATCAATTTGGCCCATTAGGCCCAATTGAACTTTAAAGGTTCATTAGTCGCATTTGGGCTTTATGGTTAAGGTTTTGGGCCCAATTGGATCCAATCCACTTGGCCTAAACCCAACTTGATAAATCAAGCCCAATAAGCCCAATTACAACATTAAAGTCCAATTTCCAAAATTAGGCCCAATTAATTAAATAAACAAAATCCAATTTCATATTCAATTAACCTAAAGTGCATTTCATGATTAATCAACCAAATCAATATTTCCAAAACATGAAATTAGTCCAATTAATCATGTTCATTATTA